>JAVCKT010008150.1:0-15389 GCA_032273925.1 Rhynchotus rufescens
ACAAGCCATATGTTGACTTTTCTTCAGCTGACTCATTCTTTATTCATATGTGCATGTGTGCACAACACTGGCTAACCTTGCAGTCTCAGCATAATAAATTCACCGAAGGCATGTGCTTCTTCAAGCGCAGCTACAGTCTTGTATTAAATCTTTTAAAGATCTTTTCGTTTAATAGAAGATTTTAACTCATACTACATCTAGTTTCAGTAGCACACTGTTGGCTTTTTCATATCACAAGATGCCTCCCAAAACACATGCTCTTGGTTGAAACCAAGTTTTTCTTTTATGTACTATGAAGAACTCCAGTGTTTAAATCAGCTGTTTGTAACAATCTCACTTGTGTATTTTTGTTTGCCAAGGAAAAATATCAATAGGTGTCTCAGAAGCTGAAAAACAAAAAAGAGAACCCAAGAAGGAAAAGATCCAACAACAGCATTTTCCTAATTAAAAAGGAAACATTACAAGGAAACTAATGATATCTGGAACTGAAGAGGTTGACTTAAATTTATCCTGAATTTTTAACAAAATGCAGCGTACGTTTTTCTAGCACCATAATGGCAAACATGATGCCAACATAGGGCTGAATACTAATGACAAGAGGGTTGGTCACAAAGAGCTGAGAATCCTTTTATACTAATCAAATGCCAAGTCCCTCTGATCTCTTTTAAATTGTGATTTTGACTAAGAGGTTACATGCATACAGCTCCCCTGCTTGTATTTCAGCTATAAAAGTCCCTCTGTAAAGCCTGCTAGATGCATCTCAAAGGCCCTACAGGAATTCATCATTTTAAAACAAAACAGCAGAATATGAAAAGTCAAGGGTGTTTTTCTGACTGCAAGATCTCAGAAAACACCTCAGATGGCTCTGTAGTTAAAACGGGGGACTACGGAGGCAGAGTTTGGTCAAACCCCACAGAGCACAGCTGGCACAGGCCACACAGAACTGCCCATCTGCCACTGTCTTCTCATCCGGCATCTTTTTGTCATCTGCAGTCCTGAATCCAAAGCAAAGTGACAGAAGGAAATACTACTTTTGGCCTCATGTTACCTTGGTTAATAAGAGCAAACAGATCAGATGATACAATGATGTGAACCACCAGCCCTCCGTGGGGTCAGAGGAATCATGCAGGGTCTGGCAAGAGTTTTAAGGAACCCAGGGTGCAAGGAAGTTTCACAAGAGAAAAAGAGAGCTCAGCCCATTTATAGATCTGGGACAACACTGATAATTATAGAAATGCTACTACCAGTAACTTCTTGTCCTTGCCTTTATTTTTCACACTACAGCCAACAACACCTTCAGGACAGAACTGAATCACAGAGTTGACTGACTAAAAGCCCCCAAATCAAGTCAAAAAGGCACTGGCAGGCTGAAATTTGGCCTTAAAAAAGGGATGTTATAAAAATTCTAAAATTAAAAGAAGCTGAAGATGCATTGTAACAGACAGGTAGTCAAATGCAGTGTGGCAGGTCATCCCTTGAGGAAGGGAAACTGGCAGCCTGGCTGGCTTTTCTTCATAGCATCCCCAGGATATATGACTATCTCAGCATAGAACAGACAAAGGTATGATACTTGTCTCTATCCTATCGCTGCAGCCCAATTTAATTAGCAGTCTGCTAAAGAGCTAAGTTTTTTAATTAAGAGTGATGCAAGGAGGCCAACAGCACAACAGAAAAGAATTCTAAGTGTTTTCCAGAACAAGCTGACTAATCCACTTTGGGGACCATTTTAATGAGCATTTCCAATGAACCTTTTTGGCTCTCATTCAGTTTCCAAAAATATGGGAAGCTGCAAGGCAAATACTTGGTATTAGCTTGTGCCTGCTGACCGCATGCTCCTCCAGTTTGTTTGCCAACCTGCTATCAGACTAAGCATTTTATTTGCACAAAATGTTCACGCCAATTACAGATGAACTAGTAAATTGCT
This sequence comes from Rhynchotus rufescens, assembly GCA_032273925.1. Lineage (NCBI taxonomy): Eukaryota > Metazoa > Chordata > Aves > Tinamiformes > Tinamidae > Rhynchotus > Rhynchotus rufescens. The sequence goes on from JAVCKT010008150.1 coordinate 1,925, forward strand.
CCCTCTGGGCATCTCAGATATCTAGGGGAAATAAATCTGGTTCACAAATGATTCACAGCGTTGAGAATTCATCTCCCCACTAATCACTGCACTGGTATCAACTTACATGAGATATCAGGTAGGGTACTAGCCTGTTCTTGCCAAAATTAATTGATATGCGGTTGGATCCATAGTTCAGAAAACAAAGATATGCCAATATGGAAACAGTAAACCGAGGTCTAACTCATATGATCTTCATTACTCAGAAAGAAATGTAAATTTATCTGCCCAGTGCAAGAATACAGCTAGTTTCTCTTCCCAGGTACACAATTTCAGGGGGAAGGATCTTCTGTGACTTGTTAGAAGTCGGAAGCCTGAACCTAGCATAGCCTGGCACAGAGGATGTCTCCCCATTGTGATTGTCTCTGATTATTCCCTGCTAACACCTCAAAGGGGTGGGTCACAGAGCAATTTTGGAAGGGCTGATTTTTCTAAAGCACAGCAGAGATAACAGTGCTAGCGAAGTCATAACAGGCCACTTCCATGAGCGCCACTCTTCTACTATGGCTGCAAAAAGGAAAAGCTGTTCTTTTCTATGAAAACAAAATAAAAGGCCAGCTCGATTCAAAAGTCTCCTTCTAAGCAGTTCCCCTCAGACCACTCTTTTCTGCACTACTAATTAGCACCCTCAGCCTAAAGGTTTGGCCCAAAGGGAAGCTCACACCCTACAAATGCCTTTAGTGTCTGACAGGCAAACCATGTGCAATCAGCTTCTGGAATCACACTATTAGTGATGTGTGCAGGAAAAATCCTTGATATACTGGTTTAGTCTGACTGCTGGGGACGAACAGAATGGAAGAGATGCATATACATGTCTGTCAAGAGGAGCACTAAACCCATCTCTTCAAAACCCAGCCTCCAAGTGGTTTTCCTAACGTTTCCCACAACTGAGAGCAAAGGTACTTACACCAACGAGAACGAAAACTTTGCTGAGAGATGGGTAACAGAATAACCCCCCTGGCAAACCTCTGCACTACTTCAATAAACACTGAAAAAAAAAAATCAAGTACAAGAGGCTCACAAATCTGTACAGGCCTGTAAATCATTCCCCAGCAATCTCTCTTCCAAGACAAGCCAAAATCATTTAAGCCTCAGTGCTAAGAACTCTGTTACAGCTGAAAGTCAGCAGTGGTTTGATCAGCCCATGAGAGCCAACCTGAAATCTCTCTCTCTCTCTCTGCTTTGAGACCATTCTTGCTCCGTTTTATTTACCATTGACAACCCTTGCATGCACTGGGCTTTGGGTAGGAAAGAAGATTTGCAGGGAAGAACATTGCCCTTGACCTACCAGAGGTTGGCTGATGTTAACAGCCAACACTTGATAAAGTAGGATGTCTGGTTTAAACTATTCCAACTTAAGAAACCCCCAATAAATAACAGTCTAATACAAACTGACTCAATCTGCAGTGTCAGAAGCATACATTACTTCTGACTAAGGACAGTGAGAGCGCTCATAGGCAAGCAAAAGGAGCTATCAAAACACACATCATCTAAACAGACTTCTGGCAAATCAATGTCAATGATGCTACTTGACCAAAAAAACCCAACCAAACAAATGCCTTCAGCTGCTAAGATAGGAACAAATCATTAGAAAAACACACAAAGACTCTAAAAAATACATATTTTTTAAAATAAATAAATTCATTTTTAAGGAAATAAAACCCATGAACCACTTTACCACTGAATTGAATTGTCCGGTCAATCTTGTCTTTTTGCTCAAAAACAGGACACAAGCATCACGTAGGGATGCGATGCATCTTTCTAGAGTGTGCTCTGCAAAACAGAGCTGTCATCTCTGCATTTTATAGCACTTGGCAGTAAACTCAAATTCTTTGCACATCACAGACTTCCCCTAAGGCCACCAAGAATCTTGGATGTGGACAGCACAGTCTTGGGTCTTTCCAATTATAAACCCAGATGTACTCATACTTTCTGTGAACGACATACAGCTCCCACAATAGGCATGTATACTAAACATGTACAACATATGATAGTCTTCCTAAAGTATCAGGGGATTCTTACTATTTAAATAAGATTTTTGACCCATTTTCCCCTATGAAATCGTGACTTACATTCCCTGCATAATTTCCACAGAGTAATAAAAACATTTCAACCACCTTGATATAAGTCTTTTGGAGGTCTAATTGCAGACCTTACAGTGTCACCTCATCTGGTAAATCCAAAAGAAAACAAGTTAAGCAGCAACATAATTTATAGCGTACTTGATGAGTTTGGGGCAGAGGGAACAGAGGCTGCCTAGGTTTAGGCATGCAGTATTGAACTCAAGATCTAAGAATGACAAAAATCCATGGTATTTAACTAATACCAGTGAGTACTTTCCCCATTTTCTTAGTTTCCCAAAGGGCACTTCTGTCAAAAGCCTCTAGAACAATAAGCTGCCATTCAGAATAAGGTAAAAAAAATCTGGCTGTTGATTGATATTGTAGGTTGTAAAGTTGAAAGAGAAGAGCCCAAAACATGCATTCTAAAAAAACTGTAACTGAAAAAGCAAATTATACTTTCAATAAAAGTGTTATTTTCAAAGGCTGCTCCCAGATTTCACAGCACCACTGAATAACACGCTTAGTAAGCAAAGACTGATTAGATAAGTATTTTTTGTCAGGATGGAAGAAAAAGTACCAAAGGCACAAAGCAACATAATTAAGCATTTGCAGAATTCTCAGGAAATAAGATACAGTTGTCAATACCGTATTTTGTTTCATTCTTGCTCTTTGTTTCACATGCACACCCATGACCACAGTGGAGAAGGGGACACAACACGGACCTATCAGTTTCCTCTTTCTTCTCACCATTCAGAAAGACTAGCTATGACTCTTGAAGGTTTCAGGAATTAGTACAAGAATTGGAATGAGAATCTGGTTTGCCATGGTTGGTGGTTTTCTCTTTTCAAAATACACATTCTAGGATGTTTACAGATATTTAAAAATAAATCTAGATGAGAAATCATTTTGCAGCTACACTAGAGAGAGAGGACAAATAAGTACTTGTTTAAAATTGTTTGAGACCCTGTGTCTCCTAGTTCTGCATCAGAAATAGTACTCTCGCTAGGTAATAACAGTATGAAAAAACTGAGAATATCCTGTTGATACGGTATTGCCAGCACTGCTCCCTTCTGCATGTATTAGGTGTAATATGGGAAGTGATATGATCAGACCATTCACAGGTATAGCTCATCTTTTCTCCCTGCTCTAGTAATCCCGAGATGAGCTGAAAATGCACCCTCTTAATCTCAAGTTCCCTGAGAGACTTTTTCCCAGCACTAGTCCAGAAATAGCAAATAGTTTCTAGGTGGCCAGAGAATGAACGGGACATGTGAAGACAACTGTGGGAATTTAAGACAGAGCTTGTCTCTAGCTATTAGACAGTGAAAGAAGCTGAGAAGCCAAAAAGAGGTCAGCTAAAAAAAAAGAAAAAGAAAAAAAAGAGGTATTCCTCACTCCATTGTGCAAACTGAATTTATTCATGTAGAAAAGTCTCTGGGAAAAAAAAAAAAAGAGGCAACAGAGATGTTGCTATAGCCTACACCCAGCTCCTCTGGGTACAAACTCTGAATACTGGGAATTTCATTCTGCTTCACAATAAATCCCCTGAATAGTCTGTGCCGCTGAGTCATCTGTTCTCCTTCAGCAAACACACAAACCTAGGAAGGACTTCATTCTTTCCCCCCCCCTTTTTTTTTCTTCTTTTAAAGAACAGCCATGTCTTCCTCTTTGATCAGATTTCTTTTGTTCTCTTAAAGAAAGCAAAACCTAATTACCTGAAAATGAAAGAGGATGTATTTGTATGAAAAGGAAAAAAAAAAAGACAAGGCATGAGCAAAACCAAGCCAACAAGCTTCTCCCCAGCTCCAGGCACAGACAAGGAACACTGACTGTCAACACATAAAGGGAATTCATTCACGTTCCCCCTACGATCAGTTCATTTTGGGGTTAGTAAGGGTATGTTCTCCAAAAATACCTTTACCACTAGCAGGAAGTAGGCACTTGAGAAGCATGAGCAGACCAGCAAGCTCTTTTCATCAGCTGTTTGTAGAGCAGATAGAGCAAAGATGGAGGCCCCTGGAGCTATCTACAGAAACTCACAGGGCTTTTGTCCTCCTTGGGAATGAAGCTCTTGAGTTGATAAATCCAGAACTCGACAGCAAGAAATATCTATTTGTGGCTGTGATGATGTGGACACTTACTGCTGAGGATACGGCCGAAATAGTGAGCATGCTCTGCATAGCATGGCTAAATAAAGTTGTCAGATCCACCCAAGAAGTGACCCAACAAAGTTCTCCCATAACCACTAACTGACATCACTCTGTCCCTACAACATAGCTGCTTTTCCTAAGGAAGGGTTGCACCTTTAAAACTAGGTAATGTCCAATAAAAGTATTGGACAAGGCTTTAACAGTGACTGAATGATTTCTGTGTAGGAATCGTTCTTACTGAATGGCCATATGAGCATGTTTGTTCAGATCTATATAATTTAATTAAGCAGTAATACTCCTTTTTCCTTTTCCTTTCATAAAACTAGTGCATCCACGGGAAGGTAGTATGTTGCTGCTCCTTGCTTTTTAAAGACTGAGAAAACAACCATCCAGGTCAGGGTGCCAAGATCCAGCACTCTCTTTTTAATCAAAACTTTGCTATGAAACCAGAATCACCAGCACTGAGATTCCCTCAGTCTTAATTTTACTCAGCTTTCTTCAGGTTTTGATCACCGGACATGTTATAATGCTCTTCCCGATCAGAATTTTTACAGATTATGTTCTTCAAATGTAAAATCCAAGCAACTAAGGGTACTAGCCCCAAATCACTGGTCGCAGTACCTTCTCCTTCAAGCCCGCGGCTACAGTCAGGAATAACAAACGACAGGTCAGTGATTCAAGACAGATGTTGTCCTCTGTCCTGAAACAGGCCACTGAGGGGTATCCAAGGCATAAAGACTATCATGTCAAATAATATAAACAGTAAAGTTTTTTCTTTAACTGAAAGACATTTCAACTTGAAACTCAGGATTCAACTTATTTTGACGTGTTCAGCACAAGTTGGATCTTATCACTCATTTCACAGGGAAGACAATGAGGTGTGAGTAGGACAAAATGATTTTTGTGCAACTCAAGCAATCCTACCAAATAATCAAGAGCAAAAACACAGAAGTTTATACAGCTTGTCCAGTTTCTAAATTTAAGATGACTCCCGCTGTAATGCACAAACCAGGTCTTGAATTTCTCATGTTCTTGTGCCCTTATTCCTCACAGGTCACAGTATAAATAACAGCATGTAACAAAACACTATTTTGTGCTTTGAGAGCCAACAGTTTCTTCCAAGGAACAAGGAAGACAGAAATGGAATATGTCACCTTGAGCTATATGGGTTTTTTGCATATAGTAATAAAAAATTATTCAAATTAAGACCCTTAGATTTATAATAGACCTTCTGAAGTCTTTGAACAATATATTTGGTGTGTACTATTTCCTTGAAAAAGTTAATTTAGTTAAGGCTTTGAGCTGACTTTAATGAAGTTATTTCCTCCCAAATAGTTTGCATAAAAAACTTTCAGGTCTCTTTCCTCCCAGGTGCCAAAAGATTCACTTTTTTCTTCAACTGCTGCGGACAGAGCTCTCTGCATAACATCTCGACAACGGAGCTGAACAGTTTCCTTTGGTAACTAAGACTACAGCAATAAGATTTCTCATCGAGTTTCCTCCCTCAGTAAGTTATAACTGTCCCTTGATTAGCCCCATGTGTTTTTCTCTATTGTTAGTATAACCAAATTCCATATCATGAAGGAAGATAATAGAGCTAAACTCAGAAACATAAATTAGCCTCAGAAAATGAACAAGTGAGCAAATATATCTTCATTTCTAAAGACAACGTTAATAGGGAAAAAAAAAAAAAAAAAAAGCTGTCAGATTGCTTAGGAAGCCAACGCTTTCAGTTTTTTTCCCAGCTTTGCTATGGGTATGGAATGAGATAGCCCTTTGCTGTGATCGAGTGTTAAGCCAACGTAGACATGTTCTAAAATTAATCAATCAGTTAAGAAGCATATCAATAAATAATCTTGTTTGAAAAGAAAACCATACAAAAATCATTCAGGAGCTCAGGTAACATCATTAGGGAAAAAAAAAAGGCAAATATACTGTTCTTGGCTAGGCAAAAAACCCATTTGAAACGTCTGTTATGCCCGTTTCAGATTGGCGGTGTCCCCTTTACAGGGGTTTTTCTGCTCTCCTTTCTCACCCCTCGCCCAAGGCTGTGCAGCCCTTCACACCAAGTAAAATAAGATCACAGACACAAACACATTTCTTTGTCACTCCAGACACAAACACATTTCTTTGTCACTCCAGACACTTTGCCTGATGAGTGCGCAGAAATGGCAAAGCCTCCAACCATTAGTCCAAGGTGAAAGAGTTTTCACTCCAAACATAGATTTCACTAAGCCATGACAGTGGGAGCACTGTTCACGGTAGGCATCCCAGGAAGGGTTACACAAATGGAGCCAGTGTTACACACCCCATCAACCAAGGCCGTGTGACAGCACAGCAAGAGGGACAGTGCAGAGACCCAACGCGGAGATGCTTGTAGTGCTCCAGTGAGCACAGTACTCCGGAAATTGTGGCCTGTGTGTGGGGAAATGGACTTCCATGTCTTCCACACTGATGACCAAGATCTTCAGTATCTTCTGATGCTTCAGCTGATACAGTAACTATTACCCTAAATCATGGATTAGAGGACTGAAGTAGAGTGGAATTACAGCTCAGATTCATTCAACCTAATTCCCCTCAAGCTGCTGTGCTCAGAGCTTCTAGCTCACCTAAGGTCTTCAGGAATGGCCAGTGGCTAGGAAATGCCAGATGATTTTCCTTGGTCTACGTTCTTTCTGATCCAGGTTAAGTGCATGTGAGACACCCAAAAGCTTGTGGCTCTAGGGGCTGAACTATGTTCTTCAAGAACAGCCAACAAGTAATTCCTTGATTTGTAGGACTTAACTGAAAACATTTGGGGAAGCACCACTCAACACAACATTAGAAACGTTTACTGTTCAGCTAAAGGAAAGTTCCAGAACAAGGAGCCTCATGCAGTAGTTTTCACTTCCTTGGTCTTACCTGCTGCTAGAGAACACATAAGATTTCAGAAGTCTAGCACAGCTGCATGAAACATATAGACCTAAGGAGGCCCTGGCTCAAGCAGTCTAGATCCTGCTATGGGTAAGAAACTTCAAAAAAGAAACCACGTAGGCCCCAGAAAGACTGGAGCATCTCTCCATCAGAAGACCGTCCTCACAAGACACGTACCATGTTGCACAGATCTCATACTTGTCTTGTTTCCTTTCTGCTTTACCCAGTTTCACAAGCAACAACTGCCATAGAGCACCAGAGCTGAAACTGCTTTATGACAGAGTTACTGCAAACAACCTGACCACCATGTCACACAATTCCTCGGAGCACACGTGTAGTTCTGGGCAGAATTTCACTATGTGGAAAAGAAAGTGAAAATGACTAGACCATAAACCTCAACTTTAGCTCATGTATCCCAAGTGCTGCTTACACATAAGCTGTCCTTGCTTCTGTAGCTGAGGAAACTAGTCAGCCAGAAGAGCAAGTTGCAGGATGACCTTCCAGAACAGGAGAGTTTGGGAATGAGAACAGCATTACTTGATGGGAAAAATACTACTTTAGATACAATTTTAAGGGTAGAACAAGGTTTAGTGAGTCAGAGCTAACTGCTCAAGCAAATTAGCTTTTAATTTTCCATGTCACTTTGTATTAAGTAACTGTGAAGAAACTCGTTGAGTTTCTCTCTGGCAGGTTCCCACTGGCATCAGCACACATACTCCTTCTTCTTGCTGGAGCTGATTTCACCTCACAGCAAGACAAGCAGAATAAAACTCAGTGAAAAGCCTCAAGTTTAACTTTAGGCATATTAAGATTTACTAATGGAAAAGTAAGGCTAATTGAAGTTGGCTAGCAATAAAGTATTGGAATTTTGCCCTTTGATACTGCAACTGTAACTGAAGAGTTGTGCACATTTGACAGTAGAGCATCAAAGCTTGGATTCTGTGCTGCTGGAAGGTCAGGGCACCCTAAGAAAGGAACATCAGTTCACACTTCTACAGCAATGTCATAGCTTTATCCCAGGATCATCCTTAAACATGCCTACACCAGAAGATGGTGGTTAGGTAGAAGAGAGAAATCCCTGGGTTGATGAAGAATGGAGAGAGTATATCTCCATGTCACAGCTTTCACAGCGCTCAAGGGTCTCTTCTCACATATCCTTAACTGATCCACGGCAGGCAGAGTGCCAAGCAGAAAAGTGAGGAGCACAAGTGGGGAAGCAGACTCTCTGGATAGCACTTGGAAAAACACCACACTGGAAAAACACCACACTGCTAGAGATTGAGGGCAGTTTATTTTACAAAAAGCTAAGTAGTCACCTTTCTGAAAACATCAAAGATGACATTCTAACAACAGAATCTCCCAAGAAACTCAGCTTCAGGATTTTGGCAACTGCCTGCTGTGCATTTAACTTCTCAGGGGGAAGTGTCTAATTAGTCACCAAATCCCATTCCCTCACTGATACCCAGGAAGTCACAGCTGGTATCAACAAGGGACTCGGAGGCCAGGAAAACAACACAACAAGAAGCTGTTTTAGGCATAACTAGTTCCATATGCACACCCATTTTTATACTGCTCCTTCTGAGCAGGACTCCCAGCCCTCAGATTCTGGCTGCTGGAAGGGTTTTTGCAAACTCTAACAAGGTGCCTACTGCAACTGCAGCCGCTAGATACGAACAGCAGACTGGACCCACTGGCTGCCAGAGGGCTGTCTGAACTGATCAGAGGTGCAACATGTAACTGGGCTAACTAGCTTACATGTCAAATGCCTCACACTGCTAGATAACGGAGCTGGACTCTGAAATAGCCAAGCTGGCATCCTACAATAGGAGTAGGATGTTTTTGCATTCACTCTTTTCTGCTTCTGCATTATATCGAGTTTTCCACTGCTGTGTCAGGAGAGATTTCTATCTGCTTCTGCTGAAAGAAGCCAGATAAGAGGTAACTGCACCTCCATACTTTTGTTGTATTTTATAAAATGTCAGTTTGCAAACTACCTCCATTTTATAACAAGGCCAGAGCACAGCTCAAGAAAACGTATACCCAAGTTCCAATGATTTTTTCATCTATTCCCCTGGGCTGCCAGTGCAGCGGGTACACTGAGCACAACGGCTGTGCCACTGCAGGACTCACAAAGGAGCAGCTCTTGCAAATGGCAGGTAGTGAGGGGGAGCAAAAGCAGGCAATGGCTCTGGAAACAGTAGAATACTTGTATAAAAATACAGAAGAAGATTTCTTCTTATAGTCTTGCCTGATTTCCAACGTGGGAACCCACTCTCATTAGACATCGTTTCATGTTTGTTCATTCCATTATTGAACTAAAACCACATCCTATGAACAAAGGTCATGCAAGGCCCATCAGCTGTGCCACAGGCAGCAATATACACATGCTAACTCTATAAAACAGGGCTACCTTCCCAGGATGGGCGAGAAATTAAACCTCACTTTACCTAATACTCCCTGGATTATATGGTGAGAGTGTTGTCATAGCTAGTGAAATGAAACCTGGTCAACTATAGCCCAAGTTCAGAGAACATTCTGCACCGTTTGTCTTTACCAAAGATAAAGAGCAGTTGGCACTACTTTTCTGAACACCAACATTAGCAGATTCTGTAACTCTAACCCATGACCAGTTTGTGATAGGACTAGAGCAACCCAAACAAAGCAGGAGCTTTCCCAGAGACTAGACCAGTTTTATACTGCAAGTTTGGAATTTGCAAAAGCAGAAGAAACATCTTAGAATATATATATATATATTTCTCTTCATGAAAAATGCATATACACACACACACACAAAAAGAGAGAAAAAAAAAAAAAAAAAAGACCATGCCAGGAAATTGTTTGTATCAAAACCTCATGCAAAACAATGAACTGAAGAAACAATTTTGTTTGTTTATCTTTTTGAATCCAGTATGGTCATTACACTTGGGTAGGAAGCAAAAATAATTAACTTGAAAACTCAAATTCAGGGGAATTTTAATTACAGATACCTTATTCTCCTCTAATTATGATGTATTGTTCATGTATGAGACAGCAGAAATTCCCCTCGCTGGAACTTCATTAAGGAATAACCACTGCTGAAATCTGGAAAGGTGAAATCTATTAGAGCACTGCAAGGTAGCTGGAAGCACAGCTGAGGGGCAGGGGCCAGGGAGGTAAGGCAAGATGCCTTATACAGACACTGAAAAGGCTGCAGGCTGACAAGGATTTGTGGAGTTTGGACTTAGCACACGATGGATTTAAAAGAAGATAAATGAACATGTGATTGGAAGTACACAGTAGGAGAAGCTGCTCCCAGTGGCCTGGTGGTGCACGGGAACGGAGAGGAGCTCCTCCCATGAGCCAGGCTAGAGGAAAGACCCCTGCAGAGCTCAGCTCTCAGACACAGGATGCAGCTTCTCTTGCTGCTCCTCAAGTCTCTTATCTTCTCATTCTCCTTCTTGGCATGAAGCTGAGAAGTTCCTTGTATCAACAGGCTGTGAAAATATCCTGATGTGAAGCAAACAGATCCAACATTCTCGTATCCCTTCCTCTTTCGCAGCTGACCGCCCGTCTTGGAGGAGCGCAGAGTGACCTGGCAGCAGCAGAAAGCACACTAGGCATGAAATCCGACCGTCAGGATTATTGCGATATACTAATTCACTTTCCTTAAATCTTTAGATATTTCCCTCTTAACACATGGGAAGGAGTAATATTTGACAGTAGACCCAGCTTCTGCTTGCCATGTTCAAATGGAGAGAACCAAGGACAACAGGGTCCTTCCACCATAGCACGACCTTTGCAAGAGCATGCAGGATCTCACCTACAACTGCAAAGACGCAGTCAAATGGACTGAGCAGATGTCACTGCTCTGCATTGGTGCTGATCAGTAACATATGAGTTGCAAGGAGGCAGCTGTTGTTAACTGCGGGTCCTACCTTCCTCAGTAATGTTGTGCATTAAATTTAAAATGTTGGGTATCTCTTTACTTCTCCCCACCCCCACCATCACTAGTCCATAACAACTAATCCAACAGCTTTATGATTTCCAGTTGGAGCTGAGAAGCTGAAGAATGAATATTCTGAGTGCTCAGAACAGGCCTCCTCCTTTCTCCCTCATCATCCTTCTGATCCTTCTGCGCAGCACAAAGTTGCTCTGCTGTGTGTGTCAATACAATCATTTCCATGACAACAGCCTAGAATGTGCCAAATATAGACATTTCTCCTCGACAAACAGAGAAAGGAGATGCATGGCTGGAGGGGGCTTTCTGCTGCATTGCATTTGGGCTCAGTTCCTTCCAAGCGAACATGGAAAAACTCTTCTCAGAGTTGACAGGGGCCTTTTGAGATGCTAGTGCTCTTCATTGTGCATCACCTCACTTCTGCCAGCGGTTCCCCAACCTCTGCTGCAGGGCAGACAGAACAGCAGATTCACTGTAACTTCACCAGAATGTGAACCACCCGAGAAGGAGGCTTTAAACTAATTGAGAGACTTACACACTTGTTGCATTTCAGCAGCTCTGCTCTGAGTGCAGCACACTCTAGCAGAAACAGACAAGTGAGGACAAGTGACTTCTTGATCAAGGACATGCCAGTGTTCTCCGTCTCAGCCAAAGCGAGGGCAGAGCTTCTTGCAGAGCACTGAGAACAGGGCCACTCGTTGAAGAAACCCCAGCTAAGTGCAGGGCTGGACATGAGGAACCCCTCACCAGCTGCTGCCATGCCCTTCACGTTGCAAGACAGAACAGGAGCACTTCTCATGCCGCACTGGAAGCACCTACACAATAAATACCACTCTGACACAACTAAAGCCCCAATGCATGAATTGACTGGGCTTTTAAAAATGATTGATACAACTTTTTGAATGGGTACATACAGCTACTGTTTAACAATCCGCTACCACAGCTGTAATCACATGGCTCTGAGACCCCGGCACCGAGCCAGGAAATTCCAACCTAAACCAGAGCACTAACTATGGCCTTTGTAGGGCTCTTGGAGCTATGTATTTGGTCTGTGGCCCAGCTCTGTTTTGCATTTGATTATCTTACAAACAGTGCTTAGCAACCCACACAAATTTGCCCCTTGTACTTGGGCTTTGCAGGAAAGAAAAGCAGGGCAGGAAAAAAGCAAATGTGCCTGTCTGACATGGGGAGAGCAAGTAGAACTACTGTTTATGATAAAACCTTTCACCCAGCCATCAAATCTACTTCTAAAAGCTCTCCAGAGAACTTCCCAAAAATGAAGGGTTTCAAAAAGTCCTATTTAAATGCTCACTTGGTAAGGCTTTAAATTGTGCAGCAGACAGTGCGTATGCCCCCTCTGCTCACCAAGGCTGTGTGGGATGCTGTGTTGTTCACGCTGGTTATCACAGAGCTTAGGAACAGGCGCTCACTTGACAAGCGCACTGGCCTCTAACCTCGCTTGGTGGGTTAATAAGAAGACTACTGCAGCAGGGAAACAGCAGACTGCTGTGTTGGACATGGGAGGTCCCTTCTATGCCATGACTTCTTACTTACTGCTATAAAGAGAGGGGCTCCGTGGGTTTCAGTGTGCACAGCACTGCATACAAGACTTGAGCTGGTTAGCTAAGAGCACACTGCTTCAGCATTCAGCCTTCTAGAGCTACTTCAGACAGGTCTTCACCCTTGCATAAACTGTGGAACCGGATCCCCTTCAAATACCCACCAAGCCTGGCCCAGCACATGGCCGAGACCACCGCTCAGCTGCGGTACCCAAGTGTGCAACAAAAGCCACAAAACCAAACCACCACCTCCTCCGCAGGCACCTCCCAGAGAAAGCTTCAACTGTGACACCGCTTCCAGCTGTCCACAAGCAGGATGGTCACCGTGGTGGCTGGGACTCAAACCAGCACTTTCAAGTCAGCCAGGAGTCAATTGGCAATCAACACAAATGAGCCCGCAAGGGAAATAGGGACACATGGCAGCAGGCTCAGCAAAGGGCCACAACGATGTCTGAGGGACTGGAGCACAAGATCAAAGAGGAGAGGCTGACAGAGCTGGGATTTTTCTGGTCTGGGAAGAGAAGGCTTAGGGGCATCTTTTTATGTTTATAAATATCTGATGGGAAGAGTGAAAAAGACAGGGAAAGGACAAGAGTTAAAGACATAAACTAAAATACAAGAAGTTCTGTTTAAACATAAGAAACACTTTGTGAAGCGAGGATGGTCAAACCCTGAAAAGTATTGCCCAGACAAGCTGCAGATTCTCCATCCTTGGAGGCATTCAAATCCCAACAGAGCATGAAACAAAGCAAGCTGCTCTAGATGACTGTGTTTCAAATAGAGAGATGGAACTAGATGTCTAGA
>JAVCKT010008151.1:0-10531 GCA_032273925.1 Rhynchotus rufescens
CCAACTGCACTAGAAAACCAACCAAACAAAAACCCCACAGTCGATATCACTTACCTCTTCCCTAAACTGGCTATTTAGCCATATGCATTTAAAACTTCTTCTGTTTTCAAAATCAGTTATTTTCATTTTGAGCTTAAAGAAGAAAAAGGGATACACTTTAGGCATGCTTTGTACAAAGCGCAATTATTTCTTAATATGCTGTAAAAAAGGAAGACTCTTACCTGTTGATAGTAAAGTTTCTTAGGTTGCCTAGGCTTGAAGAACTGGAGAAGATCTCTTAAAGTACCTTCATAATTATGTCTAAGAGGATTACCAGGGCCATCCCTATAACTGCCCCCGAAAAAGGAGAAAAAAAGTTATAAACCATCACTCCACAGCAAATCAAAATATTGAGCACATTTTTATTTCTGACTACCAGTTTCATTTAGCTTCCTGTGAAGCCTAAGCAGCATTATACTCACTGCTTCAGTGACTGTTTTTTAAACCTGGCCCCTGTATGTGAACTAAAATACCATTCATGTGTGTGTTAAATCTCCTGGTATCACCTTCAATCTTGCAGGGAGGCCTGTCTAAGTTCCTCTGAAACTACTACTATGGCAGCACTAAAATCACATGCTTTAGGTTAGGAAGGGTTAATTTTGGAGCCATATGACACAGCAAAGTTCCAGAAGGACCACAGCCCAGCAGGCTGCCAGGAGTTACAGATTGGCTGATGACGGTGGGAAATACCTACAGGTACATTTGCATGACCATAAATGCTGATAACGAAGTTTTTGTGTGCATTAATCCTGTAGCACATATAGAACATAACTACCAATATACTATTTTCTACTACCATTTCAATTTTCTGTAGTTTCAAATCCAGCTTTATACTGCTGTGCCACGGATCCCGCTTCAACCAAAATCAACCCTTTCAGCAGCAGCAAACTCATCTATCTGCAAAAATCCTCACTCGCAGACTTCCAGAAAACAGAATAATTAAAGAGATAGGCAACTCTTGAATCAAAATTATTATAATATGTAACAGCAGCAAAAATACAACACTTCTATGTATTTGTTTATGGTCTCTTCTATTCCAGAAAGTTGCACTGAAACAGCACTTCCTAGCAACTTAATTTTAACAGCTTTTGTCCTATACAGAATGCTAGTGTTTTACTAGTGAAGAATTAATATGCAATGTGGATAGAAGCTCTGAAATAAATGTAACCTACATATTTTGACCAAAGCATTTTAAAGAATGCTTCAGACTTAGAACACTGTACTTACAAAATTCTACTTACCCTTGGGACTTGAAAAACTGTAATAGCATTGGATCTGTATTAAGTCTTTGTGCAACTGTCTTTGCAACCTGCGAAATAATTTAAGTTCTCCATTATTTCAGTTATGATAATGTTCTATGATCATTCACTATACTACTTATAGAACAGCAGGCTATAGAAATGCTGAAAGAAATCCCCTATGCCCACTCCTCTAAGGCAAAAGAAACTTCAATATTTCTGGTCTTCATACTATTTCATAAATAATTGATAAAGATATGACCAAAAAAAAAAATCTCCCCTTTATTGCAATAAACTTGCTGTCTGTATATGTTCAACTTATCCTTTGTTTTCTATTCAATTATAACATTATTGGGAAAATAAGTGAGGCTTGTCCTTTGACAATTCCAATTTTCCACTAGCTTTTAATTTACTCTAGGAAAATTAGCTTGACTGGTGATATCCTCACATTATTCTCATCAGAGTATTTCATGTCACAGCCTCACAAGCAGCACGGGAATCCTTTGACAATTCACCCCTGCCAAAAGAATCTGTAAGCAACTTAAAATTCACATAAAAATGAATTGAGAGGATGAGAGTTACTGGACAGCAGATCTGAGGAGAAAAGGATAGCAAAATAATAATCTGTGGCTTTCCCTCTACATCTACTCTTGCTTTTGTGGACTGAAAATAATATATTGTCCATTTTTATGTATTCCTCTTGATAGTAATAATAGGAACTGCAGAACTGTACTGAGATCCACTCAGCTGCTAAATATATCAGCCAAATTTTTTACTTTTTACATTTTCATTGTCCTGTTTTCTTCTAATTATGCTGTCCTCACCCTTTACCATTATGAATAGAACTGAATTGATCTAGTGCCACTTGAACAATCCTGTGCAATTGAAAAATACAATGCAGTTTGGCCTACAAGTTTAGTTTTTTGGTGAAACTAAATCCATAAAATAGATATGGCTCTGACTTTTTTTCCAATAGCCAAATGAACTGAGCATTTTTACAAGTCATTCATAAAGCAATCCTATCATTTCATTATTAGAGGAACATTTTTCAGGGCAGAAGAGCATGTCAAGAAAAAAATATCCAGTAAATTATTAATACAAATAAAATAATTGTGTGCAGAAGTAACTGAAGTCATATTAACATATTATGAGATAAATAAAAATATGAACATTATTAAAATTGATACTAGTTTAATTAAATGGTTTATTGTGGCTTTTTTTCCTCACACATAACTGAAATTCACCTTTACTAATATTAAAATTATTAAACATTCACTCTCACAAACATTAGTGACTTAAGCTTTTTGTGACACAATGCAAAAAAAACCTAACAAGATCAGGACTTCTCCTTTCAAGCAATACCTAAAACATGCTGGTGATCTAATGACCAAGTCATTGTAACAAGGAGACAAACACAGAGGAACAGCTAGAACACATACCTGAAAGTAATTCATCCTATTGGATAAAGTAACAACAAATCCAGGGTCATTGGGGATGGTTTTATCACAGAAAATGACATCCACACGATGATAGAGGTCTCTGAAGTATTCTTTAGCTGTTGGTAATTCGCTGTTATCATTTTCTGCGTCATCCCTGTAAGGGCAGACAAATGAAATCCTTACATATTATGCTATTACACATACAAGTGGCTAGGGCTTTAACAAATATGTTCTACAGTAGGTCAGCAACGGGTGCGAAATACAGAAATGCAGTTAAGAACTCTAAAAAAGAGCCACCACTCATACACAGTAGGTCTATGATACGCAGCAGTGATCCACACCCTTGGACACATCTGTGCTGTGCAAGAGCAAACGTCCTTGCACGCTACGCTCACTTATCTGGCAGTCTGGCAGGGAAGTGATCCTATTTGTCTCGCAGAGGCCTCCTGGCAGAAACTGTTCCCCTCCCTCGTCACCCCTGGCACATCAGTGCACACCTTCATTACCTGCCAAAACTTCCCCAAAACTGTGACTTTGCACAGCGGTCAGATGTGCCGTGACACTTGTCCTTGAAGGACAAAAGCAAAAATATCTGCACAGACGTCGGTTTGGGTCACTACTGCCTGGTACCCCTATCTTCTCAGCAGAGAAATAGCTCCAGGGTACAAGCTGTGCACTTACCCAAAGTCAGCAGCCAGCCAAAGGTGCATAACACCAACTGGGTCAACAGGGAATGCGAGTTCCAAGGCATGACATGAGAAATACATTCATCTCACATAATCTGGGGTAAGAGTGCTGAAGATAGACTAGCTGGCTTCCACCCACTGTCAGCCCATGGAGAGAAACACAGCAACACAGTCGGGTGTGACCATCAGGAGTGAGAGCATAGAAATGCTGATTTATAGCCCTGACAAGCTTAAGTGTGATTCTCCTTAAAGGATATAAGGCACAGGGGTTCTCCTTTGGTCTTGGAGAAAGCTCCAGTTGAAGGACTAGTTCACCCGAGTCGGGAATGCTCAGGTGAATCAGGAGCATCTCACTACTGCAGACCAAGAGGGAACTTACTGTGAGCATGAATAAAAGGAAAAGGGAGAGCAGTGCATTTTTAGGCTGAAAGGAGCTCCAAGTCAAGAGCTGTGTTATGGTACAGAGCCTAACATGTGAAAACAGGTAGACTCCTCAAAGTCTGAATCAGGGTGGCTCCAGGACTTTTGGTCCTTAATGCCCTTTGGTAACATTAAGGTGTATTTTAGTGTTTGTGAGCGCTCAGTCTTTTAAATGCAGGCAAAGACTTCCTTAAATAATGTGGCATGTGATAGTTAAAATATAGATTTATTCATTTCCTTTCTGCACGGACAAAGGACAACTGCTGAGAACTTGTCTGTCACTAGAAAAATAACCTTGCTCTTATTTAGACCACTAAATTTAAAGAAGCTCTGCACTCAAAACGAACCAGGCGGTTTATCTGCCATGAGCTGCCTCCTTAAAAATACCTACTTCTGGAACACTATGATGTCACCATCCATGAGTTCATCAAGAGCTTTATCAAGGGATACATCATAATCTTGAATCCTTTCTGTTAAATTGGGTTTAACTTCCTGCAATAAAAGGCAAAAAAAAGGCTCATTTTAGACAAAAGACAAAATAAAAGGAGTCACAATAGTAAAGAAAATATAAGGCAAGGTAACTGGTACCTGATTCAACTGAGACAAATGGAAACAGGCACTTGTAAGTTAATCTTAACTAAGGTTCTGAAAAATATCTTTTTTAATACCACCAATTACTTTATTTTTTTTTTAAATCAACATTTTACCTTAGGATTCTCCTTCAAGTTTTCTTAATTTATAAAATATTTTGGCATTCAGTTATTATCTTGTCACCATTTCAGATATTTCAAAATTCAGCAATTTTTACTGATGCAGCTTTTAGAAAGATGGAGACCTATTACACTTGCCTCTCTACGTATGCACAGAATCTTTGCACAATAATATGCTTCTATTTTTAAAAAAAGACTTATTAAACATGTTTATGTTTGAAAATAGCTACATTCAGGTTATGTTTTTATACTGTAGTATAAAAACTGTATACTGTATTACTTCATTGGGATAAAAGCACCAAACAAACTGGAATGAAACTGTAAGCCTCGCCCATTCAGGCTAAAAAGTAACATTTTCAGAGGCCTGTGGCTGTTGGAAACAAATACTTACGAAGAGAAGTACCTGCCTGTTCTGCTTTTTAGCATGGACCTGTGTGCACACTCTTGGAATCACCATAGAGAGCAGCACGATTGCTAGCAACAAAAGCAATTCCTTGTTCTTACTACAAGGACTTTGCTTTGGCAAGGTCTACACCTTCACGACTCAATAAATATAGGAATTATAAGGGTTTACTATGGTTGCGTTTGGACAGGAATATGTTGGGCAGACTATTTTGTCAGCTAACTTCTAACTTTAGAAAGGAAACAGCAGATGCTGTTTCTAAACTCGGCTATCTAAGAGAGACACTGGAAGTATACTGGCCAATAACATTAGCAGCATTAGCTTCCCTAACACAGTGACTTAGGGCATGCATGCACTCAGTTAACATCAAAAGAGATTTAAAATTAAGTAACTCAAAAGTGCAAGATTTTAAAACAACAATAAAAAAAAAAAAATCTACACAAAGTCCTCCATGAATAACTTTACCGCTAATACTAACTGCTGACACACTATTACTATAGACTTCAAAGCTACAAAATTAAGACTGCTCGTGATTTTAAATTCCAGGTATGAGCAACCTTTTTCAACTTTTTTCCCTTCCTTAACTGCAAAATTTAGAAGGCAAAATGTAACTTCAGAATTCTTTGCTATCTCTGAGTTATAATATCAAGGGAACTCAGTCATTTACTTATTTAGGAAAAGGGACTAGTTCATCGGTGATATATTAATGCTTCCACAGCTCAAAAGGTATCATAACACATACATAATTATTAGTTCTTATGCACCTTTCATAAGCTGTCCTTCAATTTGCAAACAAGCCTTCATCAGTGGGTTTCTTTTAAACTAACTGAAAGGCAAGAAAAGTACCTAGATATGTATTTTATAAGAGAAAATAGTTCAGAAATGTGAAACTTGAGCGTTGCACAGAATCACGGAGTAATTTCTGTTTGAAGGGTCCACTGGAGGTCGTTAGTCTGGCCTCCTGGTCAAAGCAGGGCCAACCAAGTTAGAGCAGATTGCTCAGCCCCTCGGTGCGCTCAATTTCTGAAAACATCCATGGATGGAGATTTCCACATCCCCTCTGAGCCACCTGCTTCAGGATGCAATTGTTCCCTGTTCAAGAGGTCCCTGCAGGGTGTGAGGGACGGTATTTTTGTAAGCAACACAACACTAGGTTTAATATTTATGTCTGTGGTAGGGGAGACCGTTAAGTCACTCCTGCTTTAGGCTTTGCAGTTCTACCTACCTGCATACACAAAACGTTATCTAGAGAATCCCTTCCTTGCATTTTTTTTAAAGACTCAAATATTTTAATCACATGGCAATTTATTCTTAATTAAACCTTCCCACTAGCACACTGACTACAATTTGTATAACAAATAAATCTAACAATCCAAACCTCATAGAGGATAAGGTTAGTTTCTTGTGGAAATCCTGCTCTCTCACACATAACTGGAAGCAAGTCACCTATTGGAAAAGAAAAAAAAAAAGTATGAAATTCATTGCAGCTTTAGCTGTTTGGAGAAAAAAAAATATATTTTCTGATGCTAGTTAAAGTTTTATAACACCTGACAGAGGGAACCTACTAGGTTATAGCTTCCTATATTTTGATTCAACCCAAACACAAGCTTTAAGTTTCCTTCCATTTAATCTGAACAAAAGAAATCAGATGTGGAAAGCCACTCAGGAACACACGGATTGAATAACACTGCTCCTCTTCTTAGAGAAATTTTCATATGTGACCTTAACGTCACATAGCTAACGTACAACAACTGAAAGCATACACAAGTCACTAGAATGAGACTTGCAAAGTGGCAAGTCAAAGCATTTCTATTCAGTGGATATTTGCTAAATTTGTTAGACAGACCCATATGAAGACCAAAGCTCACACTAAATTTAAGTGAGACCAGCGATTCTAGGTTACTATTGTCAAAAGTTGCACGAAGAGCCTTATGTACTTCCTTTAGGTTTATGTGTCACAAAATAACCAAACTGAAGTACAAGAAATAAAGGGAAAAAAAGGGGGCAATAGCATATCCTAAAGTTGTTCAGCAAGTGTGAAATAGCCCTTTACATTCAGCACCCTTGAGTGAAAAGTGCCAACCTGTAACAAAGAAGTTAAATGACAGCCAGTAGCAATGAATCTGAATTTTAGCACTCACGTATTTTACAGGATATAGGTGTGTAGATATGCCCACAATAATTCAAACTCCGAGTTTTCGGATCATACATCTTCAGGAACAACATCACATCATCTAATTAAGAAGCAAAAATTAACTTTAAGTAAGGTTTATATGAGTATATCTCAAAAAAAAAAATCAAAAATTTTTCTTTAAATTTTACAAAAATATGTCTTTTGATTTACAGTTTGTGTTCTTCAAATATTACTGCATACTGAATTTACATATAGAGAGCCTATATAGGTTAACATTTTTCAAAGATTTTAAAAGCATATGAAAGCATTCTCTACTTGAAACGAGGGAGAAAAAATGAAGAGAAAAACAAGTATTAGTACTGATATCAGTCTGATGAGCACATCAATGACAGTATGGAAAAAAAAAGAGCACACAATGTTTTCTGAGGTATACATAAAATAAAGAGTATTCTATATTTACTCAAGTTTTAGCATATATGCTTACGATCTTTATCAAACTTGGGTAATGTTGCTCCAGTAGCAGCCATCTCTGGATCTACTGTTTCCAAAAATATTGTCCATGGATTTTCATTGTCACTGAGCTCAATCATCTATTTAGAAATACATGAAAAAAGAAGACAAGACTTTGGAGAATATAATTTGGTATCTGCATTTTGATCAGAGACACGAGAATTTTATCATATATTTAATTATATTGGGGAGGTATTTAGGTGTGACATTTTAAGCAGCACATGTGATTAAATCCAGTATTATTACTGGATTATTATTACTGCCCAGACACCAAAAGGTTCAAGGGACGTTATGTTTAAAAAATAGCACATAAATCACGATCATGTGTTCACTTTACTGAAATAAGAGCATCCACCAGATTTTCTCCCCCCTCTCACAAAACAACAGTCCACTAAATCTCAAATGTTTTCAAAAAACAAGCATCATTATACATGGGTTACCTTACAACCCTTACCAATAAATAAATAAATAAGTAAAATGAAATGTCCCAAATTTATTTACAGATTCTTAGCAGAAAGTATTGCTCTGTCATTCATGACTGTCAGTGTCCTCTGTCAATGGATAGTTACCGTTTTATTGCCATCTGCTTCATTATCTAACATTGCAGGTCTTTTTGTTCCATTACTTCTAGCTTGCATTGGCCATAATCTGATTTGATCCTGTGGAAATCCCTAGAGTAAGTAGTAATTATGACAGGGAAAAGGAAAGGGAAGGGAAAAAAAAAAAAGAAAAAAAAAAGATTACAAACATTTATTAAACTTAGGCAAAATTGATCCATTTATTAAAAGCTCTAAATAATGACTGAGTGCTGCTGCTACATGGAAAAGATTAAAAGACTAACTAAGAGAATATAATTGAGGAAAATACAGAGAGATAGTGCACTGCAGACAACTTACCATTGTTTGAGAAAGATTTTGCACAAATTCCGTAAGCGTGGAGTTTTTTAATACTTTGAAAACAGTGTATTTCACTTTCTCTTCATCATACATATCATTGCCTTGGTGGCCACAGAACTGATCTTCTGCCACTATCTGAAAATTTACATTTAGAGGTTATTATTCATATTAGCTGCAGAATATTATACCTTTTTGATGCCACTTTACTGTGCAATGTCACTGGCATACTGGATAGTTTCACACTGTTCATATTGTTTTCTCCTAAAGAAAAATTTCCAAGAACGTAGGATATTAAAATTAAAAATTTGCGATAGTCCAATCCACATAAGCAATTAAAATACACTAATTCTGACAAATCCCAAACGACAAAGAGCCAGTGACACTTATTCCAGCCTTGGAAACATGTACTGTAATAATCCTGGCATTCGAAGTAGGCTATGCGAGGCACTGAAAGTTTTTCTGTGTCTGTGCAGTCCTCACATAGTCTCAGCTCAGAGAAAACAAGATTGCACCACCCTGCAAACGTCTCCACTGAGAACAGCTCTAGTGTAAACGTCGTGTAGAACAAGCTGAGCTTTACTGGTGTTTCTCCTTGCAAGCACCAGAAAGAGCAAACCATACCCTAGGGCAAACAGAAAATGGGTCCTTCTCTCTTCAGCCACATGGGCTCTGGGAAAAGCCATAACCAGGGTTCCTTAAGGCAATTCCTAATCATCTAGTCCATTTGGCTTTCCCAAAAATCACTAATTGCAAATATAAGCTCTTCTCTTTTCTCCTCAAACTTGATGAGTTCACTCTGGCAGAACTCCAGGATTGCAGTGTATGGCTGATACATTCTAATTTTAGAAGATAATTCCTGAAGGGGATGATAGTGCAGTAGCAGCACAGCCATTCAGCAGAATCCAGTCCTTTTCCTTTTACCTGAATTTACTATTTTTACTTTTAAGCACCTAACTTTCCCCACACTTCTACAGAAAACAGAAATGCCCCAACAAACTGCTGTTCCCAGTGGAGCACTGCTTGTTTCACTGGGACTTAGTGCAGGTGTGAATACACTTTTAAGCACTAAAATCCCACTCATAACTTGCAATGCTAAATAAAAACAAGGAGCTAAAATCTGAAAATCAAGTTTTGTCTCGGGTGGCTCAATGTTCCTAATTTTGATAATAAGTTACTTGCAACTCAATCCGGTTCAGAAGCTGACCTGCACTTGCATATAGAGATGAGCTTCCTGCCTTTCCTTCCTCTTCTGCGCCTCTATTCTCTTCTCTTCTTGTAGCCTTTCTACAAGTTGTTGAGGGATATCATGGTCCGTGACAGGCTGCAAAACCTCACCTGCAATGCAGATCTTGGCATGTCAATTCACATTTATGCTGGACAGGGCTTTTCATACACACACTTGATACTCTACTCATTTTACGTCGAAGATAGTTATTTTCATGTTTTAATTAAAAGCATTATTTAATATGATCATGCAAAAATGAGCTAAAAATACTCTGCTTCCATGAGATAAACATCAGCCCCTGTTGAATTAATTTTATGATTAAAAAAGTATTTACTACTGCTCAAATTTTGAAACCTACATGTATCATATAGGTATCTATATATTTGCATCTATCTATCAAGCAATCACTAGATGAGACCAATCTTTCCAGAAGCAAGCCCAAAGGCTGGTTAATCCATTTGAATTCGTAAATTCTATTTAATAAAATCATCCCTATATCAAACAAACTTTTGTATAAGGAAGGTTGTCAACAAGCCAGAAATACAGAAGTACAGGTGTATTGTATCTCAAGCTCAGCTGGAACACACACAGACAGAGTATACATACTTAATTTTGATTCCCTGATGTAAACCAACATGTAGGCATTAGTACAATGCCGTACAGATAAGTCGTCGTCATGACCTCCATAATTGTGTTCGATTGCTTCTTCCTTTGTACATCTTGATACAACATCATCATCAAATTTACACCACTAGGGAGAAAATTGTGTATAAATAAAATTTCATACATATAAAAATATGTTCTTGAATGACAAGTTAATTCTACTTCTGG
>JAVCKT010008154.1:0-20503 GCA_032273925.1 Rhynchotus rufescens
AGGTTGGAAGGGACCTCTAGAGATCATCTAGTCCAGCCCCCTGCTCCAGCAGGGACACCCAGAGCACGGGGCACAGGGTGGCATCCAGGCCCGCTTAGAAGACCTCCAGGGAAGGAGACTCCACAGCCTCCCTGGGCTCTGGCACCCTCACAGTTGCGAAGTTCTTCCTCACATGGAGATGGAGCTTCCCATGTTTCCATTTGTACCCATTACCTCTTGTCCTGTCACTGGCCACCACTGAGAAGACCTTGGCCCCATCCTCCCTACATTCTCCCCTCAGGTACTTACACATGTTGATAAGATCCCCTCTCAACCTTCTCTTCTCCAGTTCCAGGTTTCACGCGGCTCTGCAGCAGAGCCCTCCCTTTCCAGAGATCTGCGGCTACACACACACACCTAGAAAGACTTCTCTCAAAAGCCAAAAAGGCAAAATACACATCAAAACACTACAGTCTTTAATGGCAACAAGCTTGAGGCCCAAATAACATGCTTTTCTTTTCAGATATATTCTTGGCCTTCAAGCCAGGATTCTTGCAGGGCACAAAACAGTTTATCTGCAGTTCTTAAAATCACACATTTTATTGCAAGGTCATAACAGCCTGAAAAAAAGTCATTTGATTTCTCTTCCTAATGTTAATGGCACTATTTATATATTTAACAGCTAAAGAACTTTTCTTCAGGTCTTTCCTAAGTTTAGGGCTATCTGTTTTCACTTAAGGAACAGTCTTCTGCCAATATTTCTTTGGTATGTTTGAAACTGTTGAACAATGAAGTGAAAATATAATTGCTAACATGGCTTAAGTCTAGAATAAACACATGATTAATAATATTTTATTTAGGTTTAGCCTTATTTTACTTAACCTTCACAGAAATCTTGAATCATGGCATATTAATGAATTTTATTAGATTTCACAAGTTGTAGGAGATGCCTTTTATCAAGCTAACTCCAATTTTATTGCTGGCAATCCTGTACAATTTACACTCTAATGAGAAATAAAACATAATTCTAACAGGGGCTGCTTTTAGTGCATTTTAGCCTAATCCAATACAACAGATTTTATTTGGCTTTTAAGTAGAGAGCTTCCCAGCTAGCACCCCTCAGCTATTTACACACCAAAGACCAGGCTAACAACGGATTTCCATAAAGGAGGCGAGGAGAACTCTCATTCCACCCTTTCAGGACTTGATTATTCTCATATGTTATGTGTTGCATCTGGAGCTGGGCAATGGTATTTTCCTTTCCAGCGCCCAGGTTGCTCCTCAAGTTGGTCACATGGTCCTCCATCTACCTATGTTGACCATGTTGATCCTCCATCTACCCACTGCCTGGCCAGCATGTTGGCCAAACCCAAACTGGTTTTCCAGATTCCCAAAATATTTCTAGGGAGAATAAGGCAGCTTTACTAGTCACAAGGACAAGTTCCCATGGGGAAGAACCAGGGTTCTTCTCGGGCTGTCTCTGTCTCCCCCTCTTAATTAAATTTCTGAAGAACATGAAGAACATCCTATAACCAAGGACCAACTGCCCAGATCTCAAAAGACCTCTGTGCAACTTGGAGGCATGACTGGAAAACAGGCTGGACAAAGTTACCTTTACAAACTACGTTAGTGTTGGTGTTTCTTCCTGTCCTTCAGCATCTTTGCTACTGGCCAAGGACGCTTCATGATTGCCAGTCTGCTTGGCAAAGACGACAGCAGGAAGCCACAAAGAGGCACTCAAGAAGAGCTGAAAACAGGCGACAGATTCCCAGAGCCGGTCTCACACTTCACTACATCGTCTTTCAAAAGGAAAATGGCAAAATTACATGCTATGTAAGCAGCACTAATATTATTAACTCTTAGGTTTCCACAAGGTTACATACGGAGACTGAGGATTTTACCGTAGCCTCCCACCTGTAAACATAATGAAATAATCAAAACTAATGAAATCTCTAACCCTGCCAGGTCCAAGATCCAAATCCCTGCAGATGTTACATGTGGTCATTTCCTAAAAAAAAAAAAAAACATCTAGGCCACAAGAAACTCTCCCCTACTTAAGGACAATGTCCAATATTCAATGATTGTCCCACCAGTAACTTCAATCTGTTGTCATCTCATGTCTTGTGAAGAGAAGGCATTTGTTTTGTGATTGGTATCTTGCACTAGTGTCAAAGTATCTAATGAGCACAACTAACTGCACTAAGAGTTCAGTTTGTATCTTGTTCTAGTGCATTTCAGTCTTTGCATCTTGGTTAGTGACATGAAAAACCCCGCAAGGGGGTTGGGATCCCAAATCATGGGAGGGTAAGTTTGCATTTCTGCATTTTGAAGCTAACGCTGAGTTGAACATGGATGCATGTTCACAATGCAGTTCTCCAGAGCTGCAGACCAGAGCAGAGGCCACCGAGGACCGTGGGCCTAGGCGGCCACCCCAGCCCAGACACCCGCCTAGGCCTCACCCAGTCCCCGTCCTTCTCGTGCCACACTGAAGTCCCCAGACGCTTTGGAAGAGCCACAACCAACTGCAAACTGCAACGATACATTCTTAGCGACACACTGCTAGAGCACTCTCGTATGGGTTGGATAACACAAAGCTAAAATGATCTTTTTTCTACTGGTGAAACTGCTGCTGTGTTTCACTACAGACTACAGGCATGCAATTTCAAGGTCAAACATTTTAATGAAGTATTTTAAGATGCTTTTTAAGAACCCTGGGTCTTTGATAGCAAATTTATGAACAGTCATTGCCTGATTATTGTAATTAATATGCTGAGTGATTTTCTGACTTGTTCTTGCGGGAGACGTTATTATTTGTAGCCTGTCAGCGTAACACATAAATTATGAGTCACGTTCACCTGTAATACACTGAAATGAAACTTCAAAATTGACATTTATGAAGAAAAATGGAAAAGTCCTTTTCCAATAGGAGAATCAGCACAGCACACAATTTTCAGGAAACTGAGAGTAGGAGAGAGTTGAAGTTTTGTGTTTTGAAATACCTGCCTGCCAAAAACAATTACATGCTTAAATACAGAGTACTCTTGCTTGCCAGATTTCATAAGCAGTGCCATGTCAGACAGGATCAAGGAGAACTGCACAGAAGGGTATACGCACCATAGTTTTGTCTTGCATGTTGAATGCTAGTATGTAGTAATTCATACTACTGCATCAGGGAAGATCTTTTAAAATAAGAAGTACCTTTACATCCTAGACACAAACGAAACATAAAAAAATCATTTTCCTAATAAATAAATAAATATATAAATAAAGCAACTTTCTACCTAATCTAGACTTTGCACTAAAAACTTACGCTGAAATTCAATTTTTAAGTAACATGGGACATAAATTTCTAATCTGGAAGGTATGAGGACAATATTAGAGGCTTGTTAAACCAGACACACAGCAACCATACACTGTCATCACCTAGATATGAAAAGCATAATGTGAAAGAACATGTCTGAAAATTTGCCAGATATGAATCTGCAAATTTGAAACAGAATGTGTTTTCAAAGTGGATGATCATTATGTCTACAAGAAAGGATGGAGGCACATGCTAGACAGAGGCCTTTACAAAGCCTGACATCTATGGACAATAATGTCAGTAAATGGAGAATACGCAACATATGCTTTTCCAGGTAAAAACAAAATAACTTTTTTTAAGCACCTCGCTAAACTGAAAATGAAATTAAATGGATGAAATAAGTACAACAAAAGTGTCTTAATGGGAATGCCTGGATATGTTAAACACCCCCAGCCTGCATCACGAACCTCGAAGGGAACCACGTTGGTTCTGCCTTCTGCAAAGCCAGGGCCCTGGAATACTCCAGGAGTAAGCTAAGCCCTGTGAGCAGAGATGTGCGTGGATCTGGGCTACTCCATGAGCAGAGATGTGCATGGATTTGGGCTACTCCATGAGTAGAGATGTGCGTGGATTTGGGCTCTGGAGCCATATGGAAAAATGTCTTCTAATGCACAGGGCGCATTGCGGGTTCCCACCCTGCAGGGCTCAGCAAGCAAGAGGCAGGGAGCAGCAACACTTTGCCTCTTGATTTGGAGTGTAGAGGCAACCTAATCACTGTGGGCACCATTCGGAGTAACGTAATGGTCTGATGTTTGCAACTCTGGAGAAAGCAGTACAAAATTCGTAACATGAGCCAGTAAAAAAATATAGTTTTAAACAGAACTGGGCTATTCAATATACCTTCAGCTTATAAAAACACTCAAAATCAGATAGCTCAAAAAAAAGTTTAAAATCACAAACCTGAACTGAGAAGGTTAAGTGAAAACTAAACTGAGTCTCATCTTGTGCCACTATTCAGCCTAAAATAAGTGAAATCACAAACGCTCAAGCTAAAAATCTTCTTTTTTCACATAAGAAAATCTAACTTTCACACTTCTAAGTTCTAAACGTTTTGACAACCTTAGTTTGGAAAGTATGAAGCATACACAGTTCTACAGAGAGAACTCATGATCTGTCCCTTCTCCCCTCCTTCAATAACCCTGCAGGGATTTTGTTTGTTTGTTTGTATTTTGGTTACACAACCACTCTTGCCTCAAGCATTTATGTCAGAGCTTGGAGCATGGGAAATGGTTGAAGATCATCTGTCGCTGCTACCGCTTTGTGCCAAGGCATCATCCTTCAAAGGGAAAATATCCACCCAGAGGGGAAACGTGGGCCAACTGCAGACTGAAGCCACAGCACCTCTCCACTCTCTTGCAGTATAATTCTGGCTTTGCTAGCACAAAACTGGGGTTACATGAGCTGCTCTGGTTGGGGAGACTAAAAATAGAAATGATTAAAAAAATGAAGCTATAGATGCCAACAGATTTACTGTAAATACAGGGGCAGTAAAAGTCTAACCAAACTCAGTCTCAGATGAACAAATATGTCTGCAGCTTGCTACTACTGATAGGATCATTGGTACTGTAACTGTATAATCATTTTTCGCTGCTTTTAAAAGCTTTAGTCTTTGAATTAGCACAGTCAATGCATTCAGCCTACAAAAACACGTCTGTCCAGACTGAGGATATTTTTTTTGCACACTTGTGGACAAGATGTTGGCTTCGTTTTACAGCCAACATCTTGTCCACATCAGGGGAGCGTTCTCACACAGCCATGCATACCAGGCGGGCTACCTGCTGAGCTCTGGCAAGCTTGGCAGACTGCAGAACATAAAGGGGAGGCAGTTGTAGTGGAAAAAAACTTCATGGGAATTTTTTTTTATGTTGTGAAAAAACGAAAAAGAAGGGGGGCAAGAAAAAAAAGCAAACTGTTTCCCAATGAACCACACTGTGCGCTGGCATAA
This sequence comes from Rhynchotus rufescens, assembly GCA_032273925.1. Lineage (NCBI taxonomy): Eukaryota > Metazoa > Chordata > Aves > Tinamiformes > Tinamidae > Rhynchotus > Rhynchotus rufescens. Next base: position 5,286 of record JAVCKT010008154.1, read on the forward strand.
GGAAGATAAGGGCAGGAAATTGGATGTAAAGCTCGTGCATAGGTCCTTTAATAGAGCAGGCACTCTGCGAGTTGCCAATGTGACATACACATTTCTTTCCTAAAAATCAACCACTTCTTTTTTTTCGTTTTTAATTAGCCATATGGAAAGTTGAAAGACTTGCAAACTAACAGCATCAATCCCACATGTCGAGCTTAATTTCGGAGAGGTTTTACTCAATCCCGTGTCTTTAATTTATTTTTATACTCACATACATACACCGTTAGGCGAAATAACATACGTAAAACAAGATATTCCTTATGTTATAAGTCTAGTTGAGTATTACTTGGTTCTTATATAAAGGCGCTAAACTGTTTCAAATTAGGAAACGAAATTCACCTACAAGTGGTTACATTTTAGTATTCCACCTAGGTAAATTTTACAAATATTGATATAGTAAACTATTCTTAGTTTCCTAGTATGGTCTAGAGAGCAAAGCAGAAGGAAAATGATTGAAGGTCTAAAACCAGCAGCAGGAGCCAGCAAAAAATGCAACAGCACCACCTAAGGCCCATCTGAAACACTGCAAGAGTTACCCAAGGTGTTACACATTCCATACGCCTATTTATACAGCTGTAACATGCATTATATAAAATCGTAGTACAGTATTTCTTCATGGCTTGAGTTTTGGCAAAGCAAATCCTAATACATATTTATTCACATTTAGGTTTCCATACAGCTCACAGTACTGTATGAATCAAAGGGCGTGGGTTCAACTGCAAAATCCATTAATATCCCTGATTTTTCCACTCCGTGATTAAGTCGTGTTGTATTTCAAATACAGCACGGCTATGGTTCTTTAAAAGCACTTAAAGCTATCGTGACACATTGTCTAATCAAGTCACTGCCGGGGAAGTTTCGGAGCACACAAGCGCACCCAGATGCAGAATTTCTATTTTCTTAATAAAAGGAGAAATATCGAGGTTACTGGAATGCTTGCAGCTAGGGATTTCCCTGCAGTTTGCAGCCCCAAGACACCCAGGAACGATTTGCACCAGGGGCTCTGCTAGCCACAGAACTCGAGCACTTCCCTTCTCTGCTTGGTTTCCATACTACGTTTATAGGAAATAAGCTGCACTCTCCCAATCTCTGTTAGCCTTGAAATCCATCGGACTCTTCTAATTTTCTCTCCATCTCTCCTCACTATGCTCTCTCTCTCTATATATATTGCATATACGCTATATACCTCCTTGCTATCTGCAGAGAACTGGCCTTTTCCTTGGAGGTCTTGCACCTTCTCCTTTAGCGCAGGCCACCAGACACACACCGCCTTCTCCTCCCTCCCTGCAGCTGTAACTGGGTCTCAAAGCCCAGCCCTCAAAGCCCTGGAAATCCCTCTTCTAACACTCCACATTTGACCTCTTCATGACTCGCACACTTACACAGACACAACATCACCTCTTCCTCCGACCCAGCAACACTCGTTTTTCCTTCCTTGTTTGTAAAGAGCAAGACATAACCCAAACAAGCAACGCTCTGGAGCAAGGGGCACACAAACGCTGCGGAGGGACCTGCTGATGCAGGCAGCACATCATGAAGCGACAGCAACCGCTGCAGAAAGGGGGCTGCCACCACACACAGGGACACCTTCCATGCATCCTGCTGCAGGAGGGGTGACGACGCGCGGCGCAGGCTCCCGCCGGCTCCGCCGCCGCGGCCCGCACACCCAGCGACGCCGCTGGACACATGGGCTGCCCTGGGAGAGGATCTCCGCACGCAGGGCATCCCAGAATGGGAATGGGCTCCCTGTGGATCAGGTGGAGCGCGGCCTGCACGGCCCGGTGCCGCTCTGGGCCTGCTGGGCTCCTCCGCAGGGAAGGCAGGCGCGCGGCTCCGCCAGCATCCCGGGCAGGCGCCTCCCTGCTCCTTCCTCTTTTATTCCAGGCACGACTCCAGCCACTGTCCCTTGTACGTGGAGTGTGAAAGGCACTATTGGAAACCAAATTCCTAAATAATGCCCTCTGAGCAGACACGATTCCCAACCTGCCTGCAAACACAGCTCTTGCACTGCAGAGAGTTTAAGCTCACACCTTCCCAGGATTTTATTTTATTTTTTAATGTTATTACCACACAAGTTAACAATACATTAATAAAGCTCATTGGAAAGGCCTGCCCAGCCTTGCGGAGGCGGGTGGTGACAGAGGCCGAGGCTCCCGCACGGCTCTGCTCTACCAGCTCTTTCTCCTGGGATCAAGAGGAAACTTTTCCTAACTATTCCTAAGAGTCAATATTGCAGATTTGGGGTCTTTTTTTGTTTTTTGTTTTTTTTTTTTTCAGGATAGATCCCTGATCCAAAAGCTGTTCTCCCAAGTAGTAACACAGCAACATCTCCCATTCCCATTCCTTTATAGCACAAGGGCAGAGATTGTCTCTCCAAAAAAACCCAAAACAAACAAAAAAGCAAAGTCACACATACGAATTTCAAAAGAGAACACTGAAGATTAGTAAGATTTTTCACAGTTAAAAAAGATATTTTACTTTCTGGAACTGGAATTAAATACTTCAACATATTCTTCACTCGCTACAGTGGCCATGAAAGTACATCAGTTTGGTAATATTTTAAAAATTTAAATATCAGCATCGCAGAATTTCACTCAAGGGAGTTTGAGAGTATTTAGTGTTCTCCTTAAAGAGAAGATTACCAGCGCCCTATCACAAAAAAAGAGCAAGCTGCATTTCCAACAAAATAACGAGTCGGCCTCAAATGCTGCTGAGGGAAAATGAAAACACCGGCTTCTCTACCTAAAATACTCATTGCCATTAAAAAAAAAAAAAGAAAAGAAAAGAAAAGAAAAAAGAAAGATTTTAAATACAAGCTTGTGAGTTTCAAAACTGGCTAAGAAGTTCTTACAGAGCTACGCAGTAACGTGGGGTCTTCCTGGAGGAAAAGCAAGCAGCACAAGGCGCAGCCCGCGCGTATCGGGCACTGCTGCGAAGGCCGCCCTGCGTGTGAGATGCTCAGCTGGGAGGAAAACATTCTGCAGCTCTGGAAATCCATTTTTCCAGTTCCAATGTAATTCCATTAGTCCAACTTACAAAAACACCTTTTGCACAATTTTTTTGTCCAAGAAAACTTACTATATTCGTAAGCGCTGCTGTTTTGGTACCCTTAAGAAGCTATAAGTGAGTACGCAAGTGGCCTGAATTCTTAATGTACTGGGTTGTAAGTGGCTTTCAAAATCATTTTTAAAAGTTGCATATTTTAATAAATGGGTTTCTTTAATTAAATGAAAATGCCACAAACTGTCCATGTGTGAACCAAAAACAAGGGTTGTGTTAAATTAAAAGTGCAGTATCTTACTAATGCTAACAAATTAGGCCTGCCTTCAAGATAGAACATTTCTCTCTTTAAAGTGTCAAATTATGATGGTGGTGATAGGAATGGAACAGTCATGCTAAATCAGTTTTTCAAAATTAATATTTCTCTGTAATCAATTAGGAATGAAATTTAAGACCTAAACAGATACTGAGTGCAGACACTCCCGCACAGCATTATCTTCTTTCATAAATAAGCTCATTTTAGAGACATGATGTTTTTGCCAATATTATACAAAATTAGCACAGTAAATATTGAAATAAAACGTTTCTTAAGCACTACTTGGCCTAATTTTTCGCAAGCCGCACTTAATCTTTATTCAACCATAATCAGTATTTATTGTGTGACCCTGACAGCTTGCTACTCCTGTGATAAATTATCTGACTCAAGTCAGATTAAAAATGCAACCCTGAATCCTAATTATCTCAGCAGATCTGCTTAGCAAGAGCATTTCTTGTCAATTATGGAATCAGAGCGTGGGTGTCAACGGCGACGAACACCCAGGCCCTCCAAAGCAGCCTTCCCATAACGCTCCCGTACGTAAATCTCCCGTTCCTGGTACCTTCCGTGACCTTTTATTAGCAAGCTGACAAAATGATAAAGCTCGGCACGGCGGCGCTCCCACTAGCAGACAATTATCCCGTGTGCTTCCAGGCCGTGGGAGATCAACCGGCCCCGGTTAATTGGGATGCCTCTTATTGACCGTCCCTGCTGCCGGGTCCCTGGGGTTAGCTGCTCGCTGGGCTGGGCAAGCGGCCGGCAGCGGAGCTCTGACCTGCGCCCGGAGAGTCTCCAGCTTCTCCTTTCCAGCATGATGCTCATCATCTGTCTGGCAAGCAACGTGGGAATTTATTTTCTACACATCTATGTAGAATATAGATGCATATAAATTAGATGTGTGTATGTATATAAATTAAAGGTACCTATGCACAACAGCAGCCTGCTTCAAAGAGTTCTCAGAAGTGGGACACTCTCTACGGAAGCACGCAATGAAATAAAACTCCCCACTATAAACCTTAATCAGAACTGAGATCCCGGTTTAATCAGAACTGAGATCCCGCAGGTGAAAACAGGATCCACACTGTAGGATAGCCACCCTTGGCAATGCACTGAGGCAGACATGAAGGACGGCAGGGAAGCACAGGCACCTACAGCACCCACAGAAACTACCTCACAGAACCAGGATCCTGCAAGGTGCTTCTGCCTGTGCAGTCTGCAGATAAACACAGCTCAACCTCCAGGACCATCCTGCACCAACCCTGCACAGCCCAAAGCAGCTGGCAGTGCATCCCGGAAAGTGTTAAACACACACACAAGCAAGGCAAATCAGCAGCACACAGAGAGACCCAGCTGGAAATTAGGTGGGACGACTCAGTCTTCCTGCTCCCTCAGACCTTTCCAGGGACCCCAACACCGGAATGTCATCCAGACAGTTTACACACACACACAGATGTTGCACTAGAGATTGAAATGGTTTGAAAAGTTTCTTGCCACTCCATTCCAGCTGCCTTCTGGCTGGCTGCACTTGGTAAGAGCAAAGGAGCAGAACCATCGGGCTCTGCAGGAGGCAGCATCAATTAAGGTCCTGTCCTGTAAGAAGCTGATGCATATTTGCTTGGTAATGTAGTTTACTTCTAAAAGCTTAGTTCAGGCACAGAATGTGCCTGGGCTTTAATCAGTTGCATGGAGCAAGAGTGTTTTGGAGAGTGCGCACCAAGCTGCGGGCTCCCTCAGCCCTGACACCGGGGAAATGGCTGTTTGAACAGCACAGAAAAGGGCTAAACACTGATGGTGCCTTACATTTTGGGAAGATTCTCCCATGCAGCTCTGACAAACGGCACTTCCATGTCATCAGCACCTGCAAAAGGAGTGGGCACCATGAAGAAAAATGAGAAGCGCGAAAAAGTCTTTCAATTTAACCAGGTGTTGTCCAGCCAATCCCCAAAATGCATTTGCTGCTCTAAACTGGGTGAAAGTCACTCCTTGAATAAACCAAAAAATCAATGAATACTTTGGACTGATTTCCAAGTAAATGGTAACGAGGTAAAACACCGTTTCTTTTCCTACCATATACAACAGAGAGAAAAAGAAAAGAAAGCTCACAGGGCACACAGGAAATCTATGAAGTACATAGAGAAAAAAAGGGCAATAAAAAAGTAGACTTAAGAAAAATCCTTGACAGGCAGACATACATATTTTGCTACATATTCCTTCAGCCATACTCTGACCGTCACTGCGTCCATGGTAGAGGAACTCTGAAGTTTCCTTTTTTAAGTTTTATTTTTTAATTCTAAGCATATAAAACCCTTACAGTAACAACAAGCTGCAGGACTAAAGATCGTAAGAGACTGACAGCTGACATTCCTACCCAAGAAGAAAGACTGAAATATAGTCCAGTCTTGCACCCTACTTTGTAGGGTAAGCTCCTTGCTCAGTTAAACGATCCCTAATGCCGAGAAACACTAGTCTATCTCACTATATATGAAAAACTCGTGAGGACTGAGTCAGTTTCTAAATCAAGAAGATGGAACAAATTCAAGTGTCTATATGAAGTTGCATAACATTCTTTCAGTAACGTATCCTCTGACACAGGCTCACAGCAGAGAGGAATATTTCAGACATGCTGCTTCTCTGCAATGAAGCAAGGCGATTGCAATCCCAGCTGCACACGGAATGAAATAACTCCAAAAACACTGAAAAAAAAAAATAAAAGCTTTGAAGGAAGATATTTCAGCACGGTATTTCTTACTTCATAAGTGAGTGCAGTGTAATGACCTGATCTTTATGCCAATTGGATGTCAAATTAGTACAGCAAATACTGAAATCAAGCATATCACAAATTTTACATGACTCAATTTTCTTTCAGGCTGTACTTAACCTTTAGTGCTCATCCTTTGTAAGTGTTTGTTGTTTCCCTATAAAGAGAATGTTCTTGACTTGCTCTTTAATGGTTGTCTAGTTGTCTCCTTTACTGAACTCCCGGCTGTTTTCCCTGGCTGTAGATGTGAGCAAGCAGAACCATCGCACTTTAAAGAGATCAGGTTGAATACTACCTAGAAGATTCATGTTATTTTGCCTTCTGGCATAAAATCAGAATTACTCTTTGTTCTTTGGAAGCTAACTAGTTAGTATAATAATAGTTCAGCATAGCTGACCCCAAAATCTTAGATGAGAGACTACAAAACCATTCAGTGCAAAAGATGTATGGAAGCTGGGCATCTTTGACATCAACATGGAAAGCACATGCATCTAGAAGATTAGCAAAGACTCGACTAAAGGTCTTACCCTGCTCTTTTTTTCACTTAAAAAAGTGAAAGCATTTACACATTCATATACAATAATGAAGATGCCTTTCAAATCAACACACACCTAGAGTGCAAAATTTACCCGGCAAACTGTAGCTGCATCAACTGAAACAGTTCTACTGTCAGGCTAGGCTTGAGTCAGGTTTCAATTTGCACTCCTTAAATATGAGATTATTGCAACCACGCTTGGCATCTACAAGTGCTGATCCATCCAGAAAGTACCACGCTGCTCCTCTCGCTGCTTGACTTAGTTTCTTATATGCAGCCAGCGTGGTTTGGCTTCCACGTAATGCATCCCAGGCACCAGAACCGACAGTGCCGGCTCCGCACGACGGCCCCTCTGTGCTCTTGCAGGACAAGGAGAAAGCAGGGGGGCTGCTCTGCTGAAGGGGAGCCGCGAAGGGGCAGTGCCCTTTGCTGCTTCACTGCTCCCTTTCCCCGCCATAGTGCAGTGCACATGTGAGTTTGCCTTCGCCCTGACTCCTCTGAGTTGCTTCAGACCACGCAGCCTCCCCGGCAGGTCTGCTGTGCAGAGCCTCCGCCTTGGCAGAGGGGCTGCAGGGCTACGAGCAAAGAAAAGAAAACGAGTCTTACAGCAAAATGAAGTTCAAAGCCCAGGGGAACACATGGCTCTTCCTTCTCTGTAGTTTTGAACTGTTAGTGATAAACTTAACAAAATATTTAGTGGTTGTATCTTTAATTTAGTTAGCGTAGCGAGCGTACGTTTATCTGAGCTGCTCTTTACAGTTAGCTCCAGTAGCCTCCAGAGCAAAATGCCTCACCCGAAAGCCCTGGCTTCGCAGACAGCTGAAAACGCGGCGGCTGCCAGCCCGGCTCCCAGTGCGGGGCAGCTGCATCCAAGGGACAGCCGGGCACCTATCCCTGCCCCATCCCTGCCCGGGCTCCCAGGCTTTATTCTGCATTAATCCAGCAGGGCTGCTATAGAGAAGCGGGAAGCAGCGGTGAGAGAGTGTCAGAGCAGCCCCAGCGATGCTGGGAGGCCCCTGCAGCAGGACCAGCACGTGGCAGGTTTTATGAAAACGCCATCAGAGCCTGTCGCACACCCCTACCCTCGTCCTCCATCAAAGGGTGCCATTCCTCCCAGGAAAGCCTGTGCTCCACGGAGCTCAGAAGGTATCCTGGGGGCAGGAATGCCATCCTTTCGCCACACAGAGTCTGGCATGTGGCACGGATCAGCTACAGGCTGCTGGCTAACGGGAGAGAGGAGCACCCGGGAGCCTTGTGGCCAAGGGCTCCAACATGGGCCTGCAGCATCCAATGAGCCATCCAAAACGAACCTGTAGCAGGTGGAAAAAGGCAGCATTTCTCTCCATGTAGCACTTGTAAGGATGGAGGTGGGGGAATTTGCCCATTTTTCCAGCACCTAAAAAGGGATAAGAGATCGCCTGAGGTGTGTCCAGCAGAGGGCAGCGATGAGAGCTAAGGGGTTGGAGCAGGGGAGATGGGAAGAGGGCAAGGGGCCTGACTTTGGTTTTGGCCTAGGGGGCCAAGCAAGGCTGTACTCAGAGGTCCGTGCACAGCAAAGGGACAAAACCAAGGGTCAGAACTGGTAGCACAGGGAACTTCAACTGTATTTGAAGAAGAAAATGCACAGTAAGGGCAACTGAGCACTGAAAAAGGCCCTCCAAGGAGACAAGGTCCTGAGCAACCTCATCTAACTGTAGGGTTAACGCTACTTTGAGTGGGGAACAGACTATAAAACCTGCCAGGATCCCTTCCAACTTAAATTATTCTGTGAGTCTAAAAGAGAACAGATCTCTCTCTCCTTGGAGGAAAATGAGCTTGTTTTAGGATTTCCTCGAGTTGCACAAGTCAGTGTTTTTAGATCAAACGACCCAGGTCTCAGTAAACAGGAGCAGGCCACAGTGGTCTGAGGTACTGATCCAAAGGGGCCCCATCTGACCTGCAACTGACTGAAAGACCCGATGGGCCGAAAACAAATCCAAAGCCAAGCAAGCAGCTCTGCCCCAAGCTTGCTGGAGCCCATCCTGACAAAGAATCAGAGCATGTAGAAATGAGCACCTTCCTACACGCCTCGTCACACAAGTATCCGAGTTCAGGAGTGCACGGCACGTTCACGTGATCGGCAGAACTTTCCAATGGCAACACTTCCTGGGATACGCAAGTTGGATCATATTTTATAGCCAAGTTTCAAGCACTGGGATGGGTGCAAAGTCCTTGAAGGATTAATTTAAAGCTTCCCCTGTGGTCTTCAGCGAGTCACGAGCCGCAGCTCCCCCGTGCTCTGCCAGCTCCTCCATGTAAACCGAGCTGCTCTTTGATGCTAACAAGTCCTGAGAGCTCTCCACGAGGAAGGCAAGAGGTCACCCGAGCTGCTACCTGTGAAACAGGGCACAGGGAGAGGCTACTGGGCAGTATTTCCCCTGCCCCGTGCTCCTCCTTCGTGCCACTTGCGGTCACGCCGAGCTGCAGCAGCCGCCGGAGCACTTGGAGCTGGATTAGGCTGGTGATTAATGTTCCTCTGTGCTACATGTCCCGTGCAGTAGCTTTATTGTCTTTTCAAAGCAGGGCTATAAAAATAGAGAAACTGTGATCTTTTATGCTATCCTTTAATAAAGTTATTTTAAAAATCCTATAAAAATGGTTTCCTTTTTTTTTTTCCAAGCTACAGCTTAATGCAACTAACTCTTGTACATCCAAAACAGTAAAGTCTGAATAAGTAGTTTTAAAAGTCCCCGTGGACTTGTAATCTAGCAAGAGTGAAGAATTCTAACCACTGGAGACAGCAATGGGAAGGAATCCTGAGTTTCGAGTTACATAACATGCCTGCTCTTTTGTCATTCTGACAGGGCACCGCCTTGCAAACTACTCTCTCCTCTGTGATAAATTTTAAGAGTCCCTGCCTGTATGCCAATATTTACATATTTAGCGGATTTTTTTTTCCCCCTCAGTGTCAGCCTAATCCCTCATCCGCTCCAGTTAATGAGGATTTGACTCTGGCTACGACTGTGCCAATATAAGGCCGCCTTGGCAGCCCTGCGCTCTGCTGCTCTGGCAAAGCAGGGAGCTGGAGGGCAGAGTCCCCTGCACACAGGGAAACGTCCTCGCCGGAGCCGCTGCCTCCCTGTCTCTCTCTGCTCTTCTCATCACAAAAGCAATGGGTAGTACGGCCATGGCTTTCAAAAATACCACTTTCAAAGATATACCTGAAACCTCCACCTGTAGTAAGGCCAAAATGGCCCAAATCAACGCTGGTGAGAAACAGCTTTGACTGAGAGAAGGCCCCAAAGGGGCTCTGGTTGTTGCACAGAAATGTTTGCTCCGAGCGCCTCCGATGGCGGTGAGAGCAGATACTAAGTGAGGAGAATAATGAGTATTTGAGTTGTGTGAGACTTTCACACTTACTCCTGCTAAAAACTCATGTTTCGGGACAAAAATGTGCCGCTCACTGCTGCCCATTCTGCCGACAGCAGAAGCCAGTGGGATATTCGCTGAAACAGGATCCAGCCTTTTTTTAAAAATGAATCAACTAAATAGATGTGGTTCATTGATACAGAACTCTTCAGTAGTATCTTCCGTAATAACAAGAGTAATTATGTAATTATAATAACACTTCATCTTATAAAAATATTATTTTTTCATCTCTAATAACAATTATAGTAATAATTCTTCAGTAGTTGTGAAGTTTTACCAATCTGGGAGGAAAGAAGCTACTCGGCTCTGCATGACCCAACTGACTTTCACAATGTCATCGTATAGGGGTCTGGTAGACTTTCTGGAGCCACTAACCCCTGGCAGGAAAAGGTTTTGCCTTTTTAAGGAAGATTCTCAACATCTCTAACCTTTTCCCAATGAAAAGTGGACCTTCTAAAGTTAAAGAAGCAGAAGCAATAGGGAATAAACCCCTGCATCTTATGAAGGATAACTGTAGATTATGTACTTGGTGAATCTCTCTGAATATTCAGAAATTTCACCCTGCACCTGAAAGCTTCCTCATGAAGGTTCAGTAGGAAGTTCTGGCTTGGGTAAAACCATGATCTTCATAAGGAACACACAGAGGTGAACAAATCTTATGGCTTTCGCAAAGCAGACAAGACCATACATTATTCTAAAGCAATCGGTACCTCTGAATTCACTGAATTAGCCACTTTTCAAGCCAGGGGTGATTAGCACCCTACACAAGTTGAGCCCAAATCCATCTGCATTTTTGTCACCCATTCAGTAGGGGCCAAATGAGGCGGTGACCAAGGCTCCTCGAATAGGTGACCCTTTTCTTACGGTTTTCAAGTGTACACAGCGACTGCCTGTCTTAAATCAGCAAGAAACCGGGTTCTGCCTGCTGAGCAGCAGCAGCTTCTTTCACATTGCTACTGTATTTTGAGCTAGACCCCACCTACTTTTTTTTTCTTTTAATCAGGGGTATTTTGAAGTTTCAAAATTGAAAACAATTTATCAAAACAAGGAAAAAATCCCATTCATGCACTCCTGAACTCTTTAATTGGGGAAAAAAAAGTTGATTTTTTTTTCACTTTTATTTTTACATCTGGTAAGAAGTACGGAATTCTGACACTGTGTGCCAAGTTTTGACTAGAAATGAATTTTTACGTCCAAGTAATAGATGACTAGGGAAATCGAGAGGCTTAAAATGCAAATGTGGGGATATTAATTATTGTTGTTCCTGGGACGTTTACAAGAATAGCGCGGCACCGTTTTAGAACCAGCAACCTCTAATCTTTCAAAACTACTCTAACAGAACTAGAAGAAAAACAAGCATTAAAAAGTGAATTCCCACAATGTTTTATTTTGTCTGAAAATTTATTTGCAGTCTGGAAAGGCCTGGTTCACCTATTCAGTCCTTTACAACTTAATTTGTTCAACAAGGGCTGCAGTCTTTTAACAAGGTTGAATCTCATAATGAAAGCGCTGCCTGCTTCATCAGCACCAAAAAGCTCGCTGGAAATGTTCTCATCTTTACAGGGCAGAGGCTCATTTAGCTGCTGAGAACAAGTGTAATTCTTCTCTGTTGTGCATTAGCAAAGCATTAGCAGAAGCTGTAACTCGCTCACATTTTGCTTTCCAGGCGCGTAGCAAATATCTAGTGAACGGGCAATGCAAATGGCACCCAAAGCAAAGTTGTCCCAGCTGGCAAGGTAAATTAAAAGGTAAATTATACAAAGCTGAGGCCATCTGGCCTAAAATAATCTCTGTCAGTGCGATTTTAAACCCACCAGTTTTACAGAACTAAAGATATATATTAAGTATGGATGCTGGTATCTTGGGGTGAGGGCTTTATAAAGTAACATGGAAAAAAAAAGTCAGTGAAAAGATCAGAAGAGACTATAAACTAATGCTGGCTTTTTTTTAGAGTATAATTTAGGGGGTTTACACAGGCTAATTTTAGCTGTATTTTATAAATATCATACGTTCAAGTTCACGAATGCCCATTTTATGACAAATGGCAAGTGCAGGAAGCCAACAAATCTAAGCTCTTTATTCCGTGAATGCCAAATACAAGCAATTTTATTCCAATTACAATGTTTTAAATTACAAGCTGACTCTTCAAACAGCGTTTGCTATATCAGCCATCCAATACTTTAAACAAAGGCAGCACCAAGGAATTTTTCCTTATGCTAATTCTACCAACCTAAAGCTTCCTGAACTTTTCCACAGAGCAGCCAGCACTGCCCGGTTCTCTGCACGGTGCTCCTAGGAAGCAGCCTGTGACGAGGCAGCCCTGGGGATTCTGGATTAGTTTAAGCCACAGCACAGGAGCAAGAGAGATGTGTAGGATAATCACAGCTGACGGAAGAAGAGCTCTCCATAAACCTTATAAACCACATCAGTCTCCACACAAGTTTGTGGAGACTTCTCTAGTTAATCCACATCAAATTGGCCACCTTGTCTAATTGTGAAAAATTCATCTCTATGCTATGTATTAAGGAACTTAATTTAATTTCCGTGAGGCAGATGTTACTTGTATCTGATGAGCTTATGAGCTGTAATTCGCAATATGCTGCAGAAACAGAGAGCAACGAGAGGAATGCAGCTGACACCACCACCTGCCTGATATTAAAGGCTGCTCCTCAAAAGCGATGGAGAAATCTGCCAAAATTCAGCAAGAGCATCAGGCACATGGGGAAGTGATGCAAGAGGAGAAAAACAACTCGCTTGAGGTCACCAAGTAGCAGGGATTTAAAGAGGGTTTTCAAAACACAGAGGTAGAGTAAAAGGTATTTCAAGCCAACTACATACCTTCCTTTGCAGCTTACCTTGTTGACCTCTAAGTATATAGAGAAATATGAGAAAAAATATATGCTCAGTCTCAAAGTTACAGTGCAGAAACAAGGGTAAGGCATGAATATGGCCTCCCTCAGACCTCACTCTATTCTTCTTCTGTTCTCTCCCCCTCTCTGGGAAAACCTAACACCTCCTCCTAATTATCATGACACTTCTTAAACCTAATTATCATGAAGTGTCAACTCCCTACCTCTGAAATACCAACTCGAAGGCATCAGCTGTGTCCCCACCACTGTTATGCTTAGCCTGAGAAAAAAAAGAAATCCTAACCCAAGACTGTGATAAGATTTAGGGCCAAATTTCTCGGCAGCCATAAGAATTCATGGTGGAGAGGAACCCTTTACATCCAAAGCCACTGACTGGGCCTGGATGCCAGAGAGGATTGTCCTTAGCCTTATAACCAATTCTTAGGAATGGCAAGTGTCTAGAAAATTAAAGAAATAAAGACTGTATCAAAAAAAATGCACTTGGACTTGCCTCCTAACAAATGATGTGGTTAAACTGTGATATAAAAGTTTATGATAGATTAGCAGCCCCAAGTTACCTCTAATACTCTTCTATTCATTTCAGTCATTAAATGAACATAAACCATTATGTAGAGTTCCCTTCTCACATGCTTTTGCTTTATCCTGAGTCACAGCTCAACAAAGGATTTGCAGCAGCTCCTTCATGCACCTACCACTAAGAAATAGTCATCCCTATAACTCTGAGAAGGAGCAAGGCGTCCAGGTAGTAACCAAACTGACTGGACACGTCCCTTGTACCTGGGATACCTACTTTACAACTGTCTAACTCTGGAATTTCAGAAAACAGGAAATTTCAAAAAACATGAAGCTTTTCTGAGGTTTAGGGCATGCACTGAACATGCATTCTCTGGTATTTTTTAAAAAGCACCTTGCAGGTTTTGTACAGTTAGATACACTCTTCTCTTCAGGGCTCACAAGGCTTGCAGGAACACCCTCAACCCTTGCTGTACCTGAACAAAAGCAAGTATCAGGCTCCAAAGGAACCCTGAAGGAAAAAATAACCGAGATGCAGCTTGAGTTGCATTAATTTCATTTTCACTGGAAATTAGGAGGAGAAAAAAAAAATACGTGTGTGTGTTCAGGCTGCCAGAACTACTGTGCTAATGGTGCCAGGCCATACAACTCTGAGCCACTTTCGCTGAGAAACTACCTGGTTTTATTCTCTACAGTTGTGATCATAAAAATGCTACTTTCTGAGCCATTGTGCTCATGTGGCTTCTCAATATGTAAGTACACTTTGGGGTTCAGCACTGCTTGCAACCTGGAGTCATATTTCTGATACTGTGGATCAATTTTTGAAAGTCAGCATGATTTCTTGGCTAGAAATGAGATAAGCACACATGGTCCTGAAGACCCTCTGCTCCAGGGTGCTGGAATTCCTCCTTTTAGACACTGTTCTCTGACAAGACCACACGGGTTCCCAGTTCCAGTTTCAGCTCCGAAGACTTTCCGTGTGCTTGTCTGCAGCGCCCGGCGCCTTCAGGAACACAGGCGTCAACCAGCCCAAATGAAAGGTTTGATTTGGGAGATCTTGGATAATGTGGAGGATAAAGGTCTCCCTGGAACTGCTTCTGTCTCACGGTGTCCATTACATCTGCCCCCATTTTGACCTCGCATAGATACTCCCAGAGTTGCTCTACACGTAACCAGTAGCTGTGGGTTTTACTGAGAGACACTGCCAAAGCGAAGGGCACAGGAGGCTTTTTGCTCTAAGTGATATGAACAGAAAACCCATCACCAGCAAAACCAGTGGACACCTGCGCTCTTGGAACTGCTACCCCAAAGCCACCTCCGAGCTGCACTGCCAGGCCGCACTTAAGGCTTTCCCTGACCAATGCAGAAAACCTCGACTTGGGTCTTTCTTGCCCAGCCAGTAACTTACGTGATCCTACTCAGCTTTGAGTACCCTACTGTTAAGCTTGGTCAAAACCAGCTTCCAGACCTCGACTGGCAGCAAGTCCAGGTGTTCGGACAGAAGCCTTGGGCTCCTCAAAGGACAAAGCACAGGGCTGCCCTGCTCTGACTGCCAAGTCAGGAGCCAAATCAGGACAATTTCAATGTTCATGTCCGTGATGGGAACAACCTGCACTTTTCGGCATCGGCTTTTCTCTGTCCTTCCTCATCTCCCAATAAAACCCACCTTACACAGAAGGTCCCACGCCGGACATGGCACTGCAGCCCCACACTGACCCAGTGGGTTAACACGAGCCACACGTGACCATCCACAGAGCCTCACAGGCCTCAGTTCCCTTG
>JAVCKT010008157.1:0-15943 GCA_032273925.1 Rhynchotus rufescens
CTTCCCTTCCCTTCCCTTCCCTTCCCGTCCCTCAAGAATTTCATCAGCTGAAGGAAGCACAGGGAAACACCTTTCTCAGCACAAACCACTTTCCACCAGAACAATTCTATTGACTCTTTTTACTTTTTCTTTCCTATCTTGCAGATGCAGTTATCCTCATGAGCTCCAGCTCTTCCTTGCAAACACTGAGTCAGGGACATTGCTCAGGAAAACAGGTCCAAATCCATACATAATAGTTACTAAGAGGGCTGTAGCATGTTGGTTTAAAGATGTGCCTCTCACTGTGGCCAGCATACATCACTGATTGCTTATCGTGAGTAGTCCAAAAATTAAGGCAACTTTGCTGTTACGGGTAGGACTGAACCAAAACCCAAAAACCAACCAAACAAAAAAATTTGGAACAATAACACTGTTTTTTTTTTTTTTTTTTTTTTTTTTTTTTCTACTGCCTCTGCTATTTTGATTTAACCTCTGAAGTTTGTATTAGTGACACTGTTGAGTCTGACTGTGCATATTTAGGACTTCATTGCTACACTGGATGAGACTCACCATATTTATACTGCTAAGCTCTATTCCTGCATCATATTTTATCTGCTAGAAAATAACTTTTAACCTTACAGTAAACACATGCCATTCCCTCAGCAGGTCATTTCGAAAGCTCTCCTTAATGATAGTACTAATGACACAGAAATAGAATAGAATCTCATTTTACATATCACCTTTCACACTTCAGGAATTTCAAGTGTATTTTCAATAGGTGCTGACAACGGCAGTGGTGACTCTATGTGACTGACATTTCAGTCAGCTGGCACCATAGCTTGAATAGCATCTTAGAAGTTAAGACTTTTCATTTTAAACCCAGAAAAATTTGTATTGCACTGCAGTTCAAGAATTCGGGTGCATATTTAGGTAGATACCATAGATAGATGTCTTTCCTACCAAACTATCCTTAAAACTCCTATGGAGATTTTTATATTAGACATGTAGAAAGCCAAAGGAATAAAACAAATAAAGTAATATAAAGTCTTATATTCTTAAAGACTATAGTACTGTAATCATGGCACTGCCGTAACCTTCAGATTTGATGAGTGCTTGCAATGATACCCCTGGCAACCCCTCTGATGATAGATGCAAAAGACAATATTAGCTGATATTAGCACCTTTGCTTTTCAAGGAACTGGTAGTGGAACAATCTTAAAAAGGTTGGAGTTCTGGTTTGATTCAGACAAGCTTACCAAAGCTTATCCAATATTCAAACTTGCAAAACTGAGCTGGAAATTATACAAGAGCATGCTTTATGAAGATATTTAAGGTACTGCTTTTTCCAAATTAAATTACTGCAAACACAGTCTCTTGCACTGAATTTTTATACTTTTACTCTGTTTAGGACAAAACATTTGAAATGCTCTGTGAATGACTAATTTTAACTATCCAAAAGCTACTCACGTCTGGTCAGGAAACAAACCATACGTCCCGTGAAGCTGGTTAAAATTAACCAGTGCATTAGGAGTACTAAAGCTCACATGTGATGAAAATCAATGTAGAGAGCAAGAAATTCTCATAAAAAATTTAATAGATATTTTATGTTTGCTAATAAATGTGAGAAAACTCCATAGCCTGTTGTTATCCTTTTGTGAACAAATGCAGCAAATGTGAGTACAGAAAGTCGTAAAATACTTGTCCAGTCAGATAAGAGGGTTTGGTTTGATGTTTAGGTCTGCTGAGTCAGGAAACTTCATCCCTAATCACATCTATGACTTGATCATATCCCAGTTTACGGCTCTTCTGAGGATTTGTTTTCACTGTAGCTTCTGACCATGACTCGGAGTAGGTCTCAGCTACCTTGAGTGCAGACACTACACTCATGTCACTCATGTCATGTCATCATGGGAATCACTCATGTCATTGCAGGCAACAAATGTGGGGTTTTGAGCAAGTACTCGGTAGTGTAAGTTGATGCTCCTGTGGTTACCGCAGCCAACCTTACCTAGAGTGTAAACCTCTCCCACATGGCCAGATGATATTAAATAAATCTTAAAGTCCACATCAATAAACTCCTGGCTGTCATGTGGCATATTGGTTTAGGCTTGTGTACACGTGATTGTTTGTTAGACTTTGCATCAGGTACTTGGACTTTTTTGAAATTTCAGAAAGGTTTGATGCAGAATTCTCTGAAGCCAGGGGGAGCCTTTCTGGAGACACATGGTGTCTTTGCTGGAAGAGCTCTGAGGAAATAGCCAGTTTTGTCAGCAGCTTGTATTGTACCTTGAGGCAGGTTTCTGCATGGTGCAGGTTCACTTTTTTTCCCTTTTAATTGTAACCCAGGGGTGATTCAATTTTTAAAAGGAAAACATTGACACATTTTTTTAGCTATTGAGATATTTCTATTATATATTAGAAATGGGTCACTCTGCAAAAGGCTTAACTGATCTCAGTGGAGATATCATTATGTTTATTCCTGTTAAAAATTTTCTTCATCTCTTTCTTTGCTCTTTCCCTCCCTACTGCATTCGAACTTTATTTTATCCCCTTCCCAATTCTTTCTGTGTCATTTTTCCGCCTCTACCATTCTGACATCTTCATTTTTTTTTTCAGTCTTAAGCAGAATATGAGCTCTACAAAGTATAATGTTTTGTTCAAACTCACAGCTTTCAATCACTTGATGGACTTGGCCAATTTTGCCCAGGCCATCAGCTGATAAAACAAGTCTGTTGCTGTTGGTGAGTGGCGAATGAGGTCTTTGAAGACTGAGCAAAACTGCACAACACAATAAGCCCACATCCTGTGTCTCTGACCCCCTTATAAGCTGTGAGAGAAGGTTACACAAGCAATTGAAACCAGAGTGCTCTAAGTATAGGGCTGTAAATAGTTTTGTTCTCAAGATTTTTAGGAAAAATGAGGTTACATTTCCAAGGTTTTATCATCAAGGTTTACACATCTGAATGGAAAATCTGGAATCAAAAGGATGGTATCTTGGTCCAGCATTTATGTTTGTGTCCATGTAGTGGCTTACTGAAGTGGGAAAGTACATATGCATGGAGCTTAACAGGCAGACAGGAGAGAAACAACATGAACCAAAGGATTTGCAATCTATAGACCACTTGTGTGATTAGAGATGGTTGAGGAAATCTCTACAGCCATGTGGAGTTTTCTGGTGCCAGCTGTGCTGCATACAGAGCACAGACATTTGATTTCAGGGTCTGAAACAGAGAAGGCAACATATAAATGGAAGATGGATGTCACTAAGTGTAGCAATTATAAAAGCCTGTAAGTCTGAGTAAACACTGAACCAGGTATCAGACATATGCAAGGCTGTTGGAGAACACAGGACCACACTCATTAGCTGTAATGTTTTCATTTCTTAGATTATTTCCTTAATTGCTTTTAAAATATTCTCATAATTCTTTTCTTTCTTTCCCACTTAAAAGGAAGCTGAATGAAAGTATGGTGATGTGTGGGTGGAGAGTGGGGGCTGGCAGATTATGTTCAGCATCCTCCACTTTCCCTTATTAGCTTAGTCAGACACATTAGTTCACATTATGAGAAACAGATGAGAAACTGCTAAAACATACATTATGGGAAACATTAGGAGAAGCTGCTAAGCATACATCTAAATAATGCTAAACCAACAACAACTCCAGCTGAGGGCCAGCTGACTCACCAAGCTCTGTAAATCTGTGCTTCACAGTATCAGCACAGTATACATATTCCCACTAACTATTGGACAGGTTGTGTTGTAATGCTGAGTAATCATTGCATAAACTCTGTGTATGAAGATGAACAGAAGTAAAAACAGAGGTGGTGGCATTTCAGTGAGAGGAATTAATGACTCCACCTGCCTTGTCTATGTTGCTTGTCTTTCAGAGCAATATACAGCCTTCACATGCTGCAGATACTTTATAGGTGTATTGCATCATATTTCCAAGTTTTCCTTTTTTTTTTTTTTCATTTTTTTTATTATGCTACACTAAGGCCAACTTACATTCTGTGCATGACAGTCAGCTAAAATGTTTCACACATAATGGAGTTCTAAGAAGATAAGAATGGGATTATTTCACAGAATCATTTCCAGAAAATTATCTATGGCTGGATTGAACCTTTAGAATAGATGTTTGTGCTTGTATGACTCACCTTTGTTTTGAGATGACCTGAGGAAGTTATTCAGCTCTTCAAATATTTGACTATTTTGATTAGCAAGAGTTGATAATCAGTTCTAAGCAGAATGGCAAATGCAGTTGGTATGAGATGAGGTCACTCCATGTCATTCAGAATAATTTTTTCCAATATTTGATAAAGCCTTTTGTAACATTAGAATTCAGCTTCTCCATCATCTCCAATTCTTTCTGCAAGGTATATGGTAACCCATATATATGGTTATGTAGTAAATTTTGCAGATCTTTTAAAGAGGGTGACTGAGATCAGTGTGCATTGCTGCAACAAGACACACCATTATCTCTCTTCACATGGGTATCAATGTCAACAGAGTGTTTTCTAGGAAATTGTGATGTCTATTGTAATATATTCAAATATCTTTCACGTATAGGATTTAAAAAAATTACTAATTAAATATTTTTATGCTTTTTTTTTTGTTTTTAGTAGAAGACTTAAGGTGAAGCTTTGACTTAATTTGTCCCTGTGAGATGCTCTGGAAATATCCATAATTATATGATAACCATTGCTAACAAAGACTAAAATATTGCATAAGATATTAAATTTTCCCTGTAAAGCAAGAATAAATATAAATATGACAAATGTATTGCCTCTGGTAGCAAATATCAGGTTTTTAATAATTACTAAAGAGAGACAAATCATTCCTAATAAATAATGTACACAGTGCAGTAGAAAAGTCCCCTAACAGGATGGTAATAATTTTGAGTGTGTGTTTGTGTGAGTAGACAGATAACTCCCTCTTTCAAAGCAACCAGAATTTGGGAAACAATGCAGGGTCACCATTCTCTTGCTTTTGGCTCTCTCCCCTTTAAGTCCATCTGGCTGTGTCCCTGCACGTGGCACCTCACCAGCTCATCTGCCTGCCAGTGCTTACCTTTGTTAGGCTTCGTGGCACTCTCCCATCTGTCTGTCTTCTGCATTATCCCCTCTTGCAAACTCTTTAATTGTTGCCATGTAGTACCTTTATTTCACATCCCTTTTAATTTCTCTTATGAGCTTCCTGCTCTCCGCTTGCCATTGTTGGAATAATTCTCTTTTCTACTGCAGGAGGAAAGCTTTTGTTTCCTGCCCATACAGTAGAATCTCGACTGATATGTAGTGGTTCCATAGATTGAACTATATAGCATTCCAAAACACAAAATGTTAAAAAAATAGCATAAATTGACTATGGTTGCAACACATTAGCTATGGAGTCCTCTGTATCCAGTTCTTTCCATCTTTCTCAGACTCTTTAACTTCCTTGATAGCTGTACATGAAGGGATAATGAAGTACATTTATTTTCACTTTTTTCAGTAAGACTCATAAATATAGCATGGAGTAGCATTTATTTTCTTGTGTCTAGAATTCATTGTGCATCAAATTACAGGTGTTTGATGATCACCTGTTAAATGTTTTACTATTACATTAAAAAAAATAGCCAGGTTAATACAAAAGATGCAAGTAGACTGCTAGCATCACTCCACAAGTTTTACTTCACATTTTAAATAGATTTGCTTCAGCCATGTTTGAACATCTTTTGCATTGATTTTCCATTAGTGCTCTTCCTAATGAGAAAACACTAACAAAAAAGTAATTAAAACCCAAATTTGAAATTTCCACATGCAAATATTTGTGCCAAATATGGCTGTGTGTAACAGGGAAACAGACAATGACATGTGATGTATTTAATAAGCGATGACTAGTGAACATTGACCAAATAGGGATTATTAAAGAGAGAATAATTGCAGAAGACTTTCTGTGTTTGATTTGCAGTTAAACAAAAATATAGCCAAAAGAGTGGTTGGTTAATTTTAAACAATAAATATACTTGATTGAGAAAAATTTCATTTGCTTATCGACACTGCGCAAACAGAATGTGAGGTTAAATGGGTTGGATAAAAAATGCATTATGATATATGTGCTCAGCCATAATAAAGCTTCACTTTTTATTCTGTTTTTGTTACTTTTAAAATAATCTCTTTTCTTCCTTTCTCAGTTCTTCTGCAGAGAAAGATAATTGATAGCTATGTAGGAAGAGTAGCTGACAGCTTAATGAACAGTTATTAGGATCTGAGGCATATTTCCCAACAGTTCTTCATAAAGAACAGGGATGGCATAATCTATGGCAGTGTTTAAGTGGTGTCTCTCTTCTCAGCACCTGCTCTTAAAGGGCATAGCACTCAGTGGCACTAGGATCTCTGTTCCCAAACATCCTCTGTTAGATGTTCTAAATAGAATATATCTATTTAGGGAATTTTCAGGTGTAGGTGGCTGGAAGTGAGTTGCAGCATAAGGGAGACAGTGCTCTTGGTCTCAGTAAATACAAACAAGCCACACACTGTTGTGAAGAACTGAACGTTGACTGTGTTTTGGAAAGTTGTTTTAAAGGGAAATAAAGTTGTTTCTCCACTGGTTTAAAAACAAGGGAAAATGGTGACAGAATTACATAGAGGAACAAAGATTTTCAAAATAGCTAATAATAAATATTGAAAGAGATTCAGAGTTTATCTTATTAACCCAGGCCTGTTCTACATCTGCTCGTGGTCAATGCATCAAAGGGAAATGGAATGTTTGCCAGTTTGTTCGCTCTCAGTGGTAAGGGTGGGGATATGAGTTGTGAAACACAGACTTACTTATTTAATTTAAACCAAGTGGCTAAAGACAGCTTGACGATTAATTAAAAAATTAGAAAGCGAATTCTATTACATGAAATTGATCACTAATAGGACAAAGCCTATTTTCAAAGATCCTTCTGGCTTTAGTAGCTCTTGAATGGGACTACTAGGACTCAGGCCTATAATATTGCTAACAAGCCACATTTATCTTGGCCAATCTAATTTTATGACTATTTGCTACTATTAAGATTGTCGAGACAACCAAAAATCAATATCCTATAAGACTATGAGTAAGAAAGCTAAAAGTTATGTATCTTTTGCAGTACTCTGTTAATACTCAAAGAGCCCTCAAGAGGACTCAAAAGGGATGATCTACATTGATTTTGGACAATCCAAAAGAAAATGTCAGAATTAACAGCACAGGAGAATTTGGCTTAAATAGGAAGGAGTTAAGAAACACATTCAACTGTAGCAAGGAAAATAACAGTGGCATTACAGTACATGATCACCTTAACTCTATGAGACTTCGCTGAAGGAACCTATGTTGTTTATAATTCCAGGTTGTTAGTGGTAAATTATATATTGTTCACATTCAAACTAATTAATGCAATAATTTATTTTTTAAAAGGCAAGTTCAAGATATTTTATGTATTTGCTTCCTAAACTTATGCTTATACCTTTGGGGAAATTAACAATTTTAGTGTATTCCTTCTTACATGGCATCTTTAGGAGGAATGCTTCCAATAAAATGCCTTATATGTTCCGCCTATAAGAGAACAGCATTACACTTTGCCTGGATTAGGAATAAAATCGAAATAAATACAAGGTACGAATGTTACAAGAAATGTCATCCTGCCAAAATATAAATTAATATTACAGCATCACAGTGATCAAGTTGTCAGCTTGTATGAAACAGTGCTTCATATAAAAGACACTGTTTGTAAATAACACTGTACCAATTATAACAGACAGAATCAGAGTTCTGTCATTGTGCGATTTGAAATTTTAATGCCTTAACTCAAACACATGAAGAAATGCTGAGTAGTGTGGGGACAATTAAAACTCATTGTAAGATAGCATTTAATCAAGAAAGAAAATGTTTTATTGCAGCAAATTTAATCAAGATTGATATATCCCAAGTAATTGACAACAGTGGCTTGGAAGAGATTAAATGGACAGTACCCATGAACAGCAGTGTCATTTGTACAGCCAAATAGAGTATAAGCACCTTTTTATCGACAAATGAAGACTTCCTTACTGAATTGTGCTCTTTTTAACATCTTCCAAACCAGGACTGAAGAATTTAGAGTAATTTTGAGTTTGGTCATAGCAACAATGAAATATGAGGTGTGTTTCAAAGGGGTGTCATAACTATTTGGTAGTTACAAGGGAAAAGGTGAAATATCTCTGAGGAATTTAATTCATGATGCAATCTCTTTCTCAGCTTTCAAATGTTATTTACTCTAATTCCAGTAATATTTTACATGTTCAGGAATATATCTTGCATTAGAAAAGTACAGAAGGGTAGTTTTGCCTACATTTTCTCTTGTATCAGGATTGTGTTTTAA
Source organism: Rhynchotus rufescens (assembly GCA_032273925.1). Taxonomy (NCBI): domain Eukaryota; kingdom Metazoa; phylum Chordata; class Aves; order Tinamiformes; family Tinamidae; genus Rhynchotus; species Rhynchotus rufescens. The sequence goes on from JAVCKT010008157.1 coordinate 8,334, forward strand.
CTGATCTTAACACTGCTTATCGTTTGTATGTGTTGAGTGACTCTTCTTGCAAGCTTCCTGATAGATCAAAAATCACCATGGAGTTACAGAATCATTAAGATCAGTAAGGATCCCCAGATAACAGCTGGTCCAGCCCTCCTACTCAAAATATGGTCACCTAAGTACAGGGGGGCTCTGTTCAGTCAGATTGTGAATATCTCTAAGGATGAAAATTCCACAGCCTCCCTTGGCAGCCTGGGCTGGAGATCATGGATATGAAATAACTATTTGATATTATTGTTGACTCCAGCATTGGTACTATGCTGGGCAGAAAAGAATGTCCTATATTTCACTGAGGCTTTTCAAAGCTTTCACTTCATTTTCAGATTCTCACAGTTAGTGATACAGGCTGTGAAAGCATGGAAATAAATATTTGAAGAAACAACATACAAGGAATTGTGTCCTTGGACACTATCCTGCAACATATTCCTGCAGACTGAAAGATACTCTTATCAGGTTAGGGACATCTCTCTTATTTGTAAAATTAAAATCTCATCTGTAGTGTCTGAACTTCAGTGGGTTCTTCTGAAGGCAAGTGCTGTAATTAGTAGTTATTATTTTATGGATCAATATCCCATATGCCTGTTCCCTTTTCATTTGACAGCAGTTACATAGCCTTCACTTTAGTGACTAGTTTTGGTCTGCCTTGATGGTCAATATCTTCAGGAGATATCCTTGACCCTCTTCTATCTTACTACTGAGATGGTTTCCTCTGGCTTCAAAATACTACTCAAGAGTTTCCTTATATTTTTAGCTACTGATATCAGACAGAAAACAGCTGAGGAAGATCCTGAGAAAGTCCTAGAATGCTGTACAAATTTGAAAATGTGAGCACTCTAAGTAATGTTGGCTTTTTTCCATAGTCTAGAGCTATCCTGAAGTCCCAAATTATTAAGTGTACCCACAGCACCATAAATTAAACTAAAGACTGAATGCTGTGCTGCAGAGAAAAAATGTCATTTGATCATTGACAGACAATGCTGAAGAGTCTTACTGTAATTATAAAATGATTCCATGGCAATATTGTTAAAAAGAATCAGAAAACGTTGATTTATTTAGCACTTCATTGAGCTTCATCCAAATTAGAATTAGATGTGCTATAACTCCCTACAATAGCATCAGAGACTTACTCAAGACCTATGTTTGTCCTATTGTTCTGCCAAGAAACAGAATTTCTGGTTAAAATGGATTGAAATAAAATGTAAAACTGGGTTAAAAAATGCTTATGCCTTTCTTTTCTTGTCAGAGTTCCTGATCTTTTTAGAAGTCTTTTGAATTCCTGTCACTCTTTTCTGATCTGTTTACTCAATGTTCAAAATTTAACTGAGTCCTACCTAGTCCTTCCATAAATGACAATTTAACTCAATGTCTGCAAAACTTTTAGGGAGTAAATGCAGCGTGAACTTATCATGGAAATGGCCAAAAAAGTCAATTGAAAATTCTGTAAATTTATATATAAATTAAGTCCATGTGATTTAATTCTCAGTACTGAACCACTACTAAGATGCTGCTTGCACCTACAAAGATGTCCAGTTTAAATGTCAATACTTGTTTAAGTCAGATCTGCTATGGTTGATCTTTAGTAGTGGAAATAACATGCCTCTCTTCTAAAAAGGAAATATGGAAAGAGGGGCTACTGAAGGACAACACAGCTAACAAGAAAATGGAAAGCAAGGGAAAACATAATCAGGTGAAAGTGAGTTCACAATATCTTGGAGGATGTCTCCTTGAAAGATATAAGTGCCTATTACTCATTGCCTCCTTCTAAAGTGGTGAATATTCACTTATACTTGTAAAACTATGATCAATTTAGACCTGATTTCAAAAATAAAAAGAAAATAAAACACTTTTTGATAATGTTCTTTATCTCCTAGTGTCTAGATCATGCACATAACAAGTGAAAGGAAAATCACTTGGCTCATCACACATTTCTTAGCTTGACATTAGTTTTATTTCAACTGTGGTAATAACTTTTGAAGAAGACACTAATTTAAGCCCATGACAATAGAGATGACCATATACTGAAATACAGATTTACCAAAGATATGTCATGCCAGACTAAACCAGCATCTTACAGTTATTAGAGCATTATCAACAGAGGTGGTACAATGTTAGGAAATCAGTAGTTACACTGGAGGAGGCAGATTGCAAGCAGAGAGATTAGATGATTACCTGTAAAGTGGGTAAGAAGCTAACTACACAAAAGTTGACAACAAATTGGTGGTAAAAAAAAAATGGTTGGCCAAGTTAGAAACAGAAGCTGCACTAGACCAGTGCTGGGAGCAATGTTGTAAAAGATTTCAATAATGACATTGGCACAAAGAATAGGAGGTGACTGATGAAATTGCCTGATGAAAAAGGCAAGAGGCATCAGAAATAATCCAAAGAAAATTTAAATATTAGTAATGGGACAAAATTTGTTAATTTCAAGTGGAAACTTATGGACTTAATGGACTGCATGCACTAAGAACTGGGAGCTCACCATGTGGAAATCACTGAGGGAAGTGCTGGCATGGCCTACTTTATCACTTCTGAGCTGCTGAAATAATATAATATAGAGTCAAAAAACATGCAGTTTTAATGTGCAGTAGTAGACATTTTCAGTAGAGAAAAAGATCTATTAATGATGCTGTACAAGACACTGATGCCACCAGATCTAGCATGTAATTAGGGTCTTCTATTTCCCAGAAAGAACAGTAAAAACTAGAAGAGATGAAGAGACCATCTCCCTGAACATTGACAGGAACAGACTGCTTTTCTCAGAAATGAAGAATTGATTAGCTTATTTAGTTAGCCAAATAAAGGCTAATATGAGTATTGGCTAGAAAGATTTTAGTAAGTGAACTCCAGAAAAGGAAAAGAACACAGTGCAGGCACAAGAACAATAGTCTGAACATTACAATGAAGTACTTGCTGGTAATTTAAAGCATGAGGGTTGGTTAATCAACTAGGTTTCACTGATGTAGCCTCTTTTCAGTATACAGAGTATCTGATGACATCAGTAAGGAGAAAACATGGTTGTAATCCAGAACCACTGACAATCAAATGATGGTAAAATGTGAAATGTTGCTAAACAGTAGAAAACTATCAATGATTTAAAAGGTTAACTAATGGAATAATGAGCAAAAGTATTTATAAAAATTTGCTGAAAGCATTAGAGGAGTTAATGGACAGTGGATTGGATCATTGTTAATGGATTTTAGGCATATAGTTTTTCCCAGGAGACTGTATTTCTTTAAAGACTGCATGAGAAAGAATTAGGAGGATAGAGCAAAACAAACAAATAAAGAGAATAGAAAAAAATATATAGAGTCCATTTATGTATATAATATATATCTGTCATTTATAATTCCTTCTATATATTCATCTTTGCTGTCTGGAAATGTCCAGTACTCTAATATTTGAGAAGGATATTTTCATATGAAGATGAGGTGAAGGAAAATATGTGGGAGAAAAAATCCCTAAAGGATTGAATTTTGAAAGGTTAATTCCAAGTGCTTAGGGTGTAGTGTCCAAAATCATAGCTTCTCTTTGACTGTATTGGATATTATCCTTCTTTATAGTTGATAAATGTTAACATTAAAAAAATGAAAATGCCCTCTAGTCTCTTCTCTTAATCTTAACACTGGATGACTGCTCCAGTACATTAATACTTGCTCTGGCTGTTCCTTTGACTCCCTTGGTGATTTGATCCATAAATCGCTCCTCTCTGAAGCCCAACAAAATTACATATTTATTTTTCTACCAGGAGTTCATGTTCCTGAATTTTCAATATGTTTTCCTGTTCTCCTAATGCAATGGTTTTGTTTTCCTTAGTGTTTTACTTCTTGTATGTGAAACTTGTACAGCAGTGGGTCATTGTCTCATTTGCGGAAATTACTGACATTTTCAGAATGCACAGTAAAAATAAAAAATATGAACAGTTGAACAGCCAATTTATAAATTTGCAAAGGCTCCGTGACACATTTTTTTTCAGATATGCTCAATTGACAAATCCTCTAAAAACAACAACAACAAAAGACCCAAATGACATCTTTTCAAAACACTGTGCTTTTTTTTTCTTTCAGTAAACAAAAGCAAGTACAAGGTTATGGCTCTATAATCTGGTATTAAATCAAACTAGTGCATCAACCCACACAGCATAAGAGAGCACCACTGGGAGATGTCTACCACTGATCTCCCTGCCTTGGAAGACTTAAGATTACATAAATTCATTCTCTTTCATTTAACCTACTCAAAACCTGTCTCTTCGAATCAAAACTCATGTTGGCCACTCCAAATTATCAAGACACAACTTATCTACAATAGACTGCTCCAAAAGATTACTGACAAATTATAAGCAATTTCAACTGCCTGTAAATGTTTCCTGTGGATCATTTTGACTGACCTTGAGATCAACCTTAAGCAATCCGGGTATTTGTCTTTCATATATTTCCCTAGTGTATATGAATATCAGTTGTATTAAAAATGATGGATGGTGGCAATTTCCTATTAATTGCTAAGGAAAAAAAAATATCCTAGGATTTCTGATGGGTAGTACTGACCACGGAAAAAGGGGAACTGTATTTCAGGTGAATATTTTCTCTGGCAATTTTAGTGTAAACAAGTCTTGAATGATACCTTTGAATAGTTGTGAAAATGGGTCATTGGCAATTGTCCTAGAATTACAAACAGAGTAAGGGAATGATGAAGTCACCTACCAAACAGAAGTAGCTGCCAGAAATAAGGAGGAAAATATGCTGCTTCCTTCTTTTTCCTCTTGGAGTTTATCTATAATAGTGAAGTTGAGTTAGTCAAACCTGTCACAAATCAATCCATGTATTTATAGAATTTAAAATATTTGTCTGTTAATAGCAGTTTTGAACTAAAGAATAAATCAACCTTTTTTTTTTTTAAATACTCTTATTTTTGTTATAGCTTGAAAACACAGTTTGATATACAAGGTTTTGGTCTGAAGGATTGGAAAATAAGGCAGCCTTAAAGAACGGGCCATAGTGATAGTCTCAGGGCCAGAATTTAAAAATCTTTGGAAGCTCAAAGATGCAGATAGGCACCTCATATTATTTTCAGAAATAATGGAGTTCCTACTTTGTGTTAATTTGGTAGTAGCTGAGATACATAACAGTCTTTTTTAAACTCAGCTGGGAATCTGTCCTGTATCTTTAGCTATCCATTACTTTCAAGTAAATTGTGAGCAGTGAAAATGCATTTTCTTCTTCTAAGTTTCTGTTTTACTCCTTGAAATTCTGCTGCAGATCTGAGAGTGACTTTGGATTCTTCTTTTCCCTGTATCACTAGTAATAAAGCTTTTGTAATCCCAGATATGCCCTTAGGCCTACTTTTGGTGTAGGGTGAACACTTTTTACAATGTTGCTCAAGAAAGAAGTGAATCTGAATCATTTTGTTTTATCTGTACTATTTCTCCAAATAAGACCAGAAAAGTACATAAAAGCACATACTTCCCATTAAGATGGTGACATACTTAATAACTATTACTCAGAAACATACTTTATTATAACAGAATAAAAATGTCTACTTAAAGTAATGTAATTCTTTTTATAAGACACATTTCCTCTCTATTACTTATGTCAAGGAAAACCTTTGAGAGCAGTCTCTATTGGTATATTTTAGGATACCACATTTCCACAGTCACTGAAATGGTGCTGGAAATCATTTTACAATTTATAGTGAAGCTAGCACTGAACTTGTATTTTCTCTCCATCAGCTCTCTAGCTCTTCTATTCTTCTAAACAGAAACTTTCAGGGATTGTTCTTTGTCACTAAGCATGGATATCTCTGGATTTTACATGAATCCCGGTATTCTTTTCACTATACTTGTTTCAGGTCCTCCTTTTACAGTATTTTCACAAACTGTAAATTTTAAGTGGGAATGAAATGGCCAGGTGAGTGAGCAGAAATAAATGCTTTACATTTGATGCCTGTGATGCAATTGGAATAGTGGGTGCGTAGTTGAGGAAGTGTAATGTGGGAAAAACACTTGTTTATGTATTGAGAGACATGGATCGAGTCCAGATTTTGACCAGGACACTTAGTATGTGTAGGTCTGGACGTACTTAGCTGGCCTTAATTACATTATTTTTTCCTGTGCAATCTAAATAAGGCTCTTAAGAGTTTAGTTTCCAGTAATAAAGTGCCATTCATGTGTGTAATTTATTACTAAGTACATTAATATTTATAGACAGAGGTGAAATTCTTAACCAACGTTAGAGAATTTTCTCAGTCAAGAAAATCATCTTTGGTCCAATTTATTTAGCAAGTGAGGAACTGTCTAATAGAAACCTTTTGCATGATTGCTGTAGGTCAAGCTAAGCTGAAAGAAAAATAAAAGGAGCCTGAGTTTTACTACATTTACTACATCTCTTTTATAAACCTCTTGGCTCTGATATCTAGCATAATGTTTCAAAACAAATTCAAGTTAGAATGTAACTCTTGGAATCATAATATGCTTTGTAACTTAGAATTATCTTAATGTTCTGATCTTAAAATTTATTAGGGCTGATTCACTGAAGTTATCTCTCTACTGAGGCTAGGATGAATTTAGCTGAATATTTTCTTTGTAAAGATTGCAACCATGACTTTTCAATATAACTAAGTCATGGTGTGGAAGTTTCCTTGCAGTCTCCATATTGTTGTGTCCTTATGGACCGTTTGCTTAGTTAGTCTGGTGACTAAGCAGAGACAGCATGAATGGACATTTGCTTCTGCATCTCCAGTCTACTGGTCAGCATAATTGTGCACATGCATATTGTATCCGTTTGGGGAGTAGAAGTGATCTTATGCATACTTATCAAGATTTCTGTGCATTAATAAGAGAACTGAATTTAACTTCTGAGAAAATGTCAGCTATTTCTAAAACCTGAAAAACATTAGAGAAAGACACCATGAGGTTGGAAATTTCTTTTGCCATTAAAATGATTGTGACTTTGAATTCATTAAGATAATATTTTATTTTACATATGATTCTGGAAGTTTGTTTTGTACAAACACAGAATGAACAAAGTTCCAGTGTTCCACATTATCAAAGTAATATCTCTTGCATCCCATTCACTTGTATTCTGTACATATAGATATTCCAATGTTCTTTTTCCAGCTTGAGTCATTGCTGTGGCTTTTAATTTAACAATACTTATCATTCAAGATGTACTCTGAATCTATGAGTCATAAATGTTATAAAATGGTAAGTTTAAAAGTTATAATTGAAAATCCAAATAACCCACAGTTAATGTGGATGACCTGATTTGTGCTGATTGCCATGGGGAAGAGTCTGTGGATGAGCACTCATGGTTTCTAAGTAACTGCTAGAAGTGCTTGTCACTGTAAGGAAAGATAGACGCTTTCATGTTGCAAAAGTGACCCTCTTGCCATTAGACTTCTTCAGCTTCCTTTAAGTGCCCTAGCTGTGTTTGTATAAACATCTGGACTAAAGAAAGCTGGCTCCACCCTACAGACAGACAAGATCATGTGGCCGTAGAACTGAGAAAGAAAGAAAGAAAGAAAGAAAGAAAGAAAGAAAGAAAGAAAGAAAGAAAGAAAGAAAGAAAGAAAGAAAG
>JAVCKT010008158.1:0-13155 GCA_032273925.1 Rhynchotus rufescens
AGATTCTAGTGTACTACCTTTTCTTTAAGTGTTTTTTTCTTTTCTATTTTCCTATCCTCCTGGGCCTCTTCTTATGAACAAGTCACCAGTGAGGTCCTGACCACACACTGGGTTCCCTCTGCCTCTAGACCGCGCAGCAGAACTTCCCTTGTCCTTCTGTTTGGAGGAAAGACTGTTTGTGGGCTGCACATCCTTGGGACCCTCTGCACTACCTGCTACTGCCTACGTATGGCTTCTTTGCACTAGGAACTGTAATTCTCTAAAAACCCTGGCTCCCAGCCCTTGCTGGGCCTGGAAGAGCTCTTCGAGATCCAGCTGCAGTGTAGATGCTCCCCCTCTGCCACAGCCCCAGATCTTCTCCACATCAAATGTTCCCCCCCACAAAAAAGTCTGTGCCTAAACTATCCTGACTGTAATATAGGCTGTATTGTCAGAAATAGCAGTATGAAAAAAGTGCATATTCTGCTTTTTGGGGGAAAAAATAGTTCCTGCGTATATTATCAGTAAAAAAGCCCATTCTTCAAACTGTAAGCAGCAGACATGATCACAAGCCTTTCACTACTCTTTGCTTTCCCTTGGATTATTCTTTTTGTCAGGACTACACTCTGTGTACAAGGGCAGCTCTCTGCAGATGTCGTAAATCCCCCATCAGCTGTTGTTTTACAGAGGGAGCTCACATTTGATATTTTCTACTGTCAGGTAGCAGATTGTTGCTAGTTGCGTTGGGTACAGTTTCAGGATTTGAGAGACAGTTTTTTGAGAGTTAATAGTTGTCCTGAAGCTGATTGTGAAATATTTACAGTGTTTTGCAATAGTGATGTACTGTTCTCCCTGCAGAAATCCCATTTTTGCCAGGAAGGGGCCGTTGCTGTGTGACGACCTTTACCTGCCCGTCTCCTCCAGCAGCAGGGAAGCACAAGGAGAAGAGAGAAAAGCCCCACTCAGTTCCTTCAGTTCTGGCTCTGTGAAGAGTGACACAGCGTTAGTGCTGAGTGCCCCAGGGCAGCCCTGCTGCCTTGGGAGCAGGGATGGGCTGATCCCAACAAATACCCAGGTGCGTCGGCTCTCCTGCGGCTCCGGAGCGCAGGGTGGGAGGCCTCCTCCCCACGGCTCCCAGCGCATGGGCCGCAGGCCGCCCGGCTGCCCTCCCTGGCAGATGTTTGCCCGGCCCCTTCCCAGGCTTTCTCTGTCTCTACCATTAGGAAGTGCTTCCTAACGGTAACCCCGTATCAGCCTTGCCACAGCTGAAAACACTGCTTCACATCCTCCCCGCTGAGAAGGGTTTCCTCTCTGCAGCTATCTGTGACATCCTGAAGCTTTTTATCATGTTTACCCTCAGTCTTTTCTGGACTAAGGATCTTTCATCTTCCTTTCCTTCCTCAGGGCTCATGTTTTCTAAATGTCTAGTTTAGAGGAAGATTTAGTTATACCCTAGGGCTCACTTGCTAGCAGTAGAGGAAAATCAGAGGTGGCTCTTGACACAACCATGCTGTGCTCTGGCTGCAGGTTCTAGATTTCAGACCCCCTGTATTTATTTGCACAGAAGTAGCAGCAGTGCCACCAGATTGCTGGCACATCCGTTTCTTAAGCTGAACTGATATAAATGTCCCGCTGCAACAAGAGCAGAACAGTCACATTGTTAAGCTGCCTGGCGTTTCTTAGTTTGGGGAATCTCCTTCACAGAAGGTTCCTAGGAAAAATGAGTCTTTGGTAGGTTTTGTAGATCAGTCCTCTGCATTGCTGCTTGAGACAGCAGCATTGCTTGAGGGCTGTTTTTAGCTTTACAGAGTTGTTCAGCTGTTCCCCTTATAGACATATAGATAACATGTAGTTATAGATGGCCTATAGATAACTTTTTAATTAAGCACAGCATCAGTGGGCAGGACATGCCCCATACCAATTAGGTCTCCCAGTGCTGACATAGTGTTGGTCACTGTTTTAGCTTGCAGAACTTCTGCCCTGAACTTTGCTTTTTTGAGCTGGTGCCCTGTAGGTCAAACGGGAATCATCCCATGAAAGTCTGCTTTAGTGGCTTCCTTTTGGCTTGGCCTAGGAATGTTTGTCTATTTGCTCCTATATATCCCGAGTTCCCTTTAAGGAGCCTTTTGCCTTTCTTTTTGTTGTAGTTTTAGGAGACCTGCTACTGAGGAAAAGAAGCTGTTGCTTGTTGCCCGTGAAGTCAGCTGTAGAGAGGACGAGGGAACTACTGCGAGCCTGTTAATCTTGCCCTTGGCTCAAGAACTTGCTCTTGATACCATTAGACAGTATGAACTGTGGGAAACTAGAAAAATAAAAGGTTCTTTCAACAAATACAAGCTCAAATCCTTCAGTTTTCGTCTATTTTGAGTTTTTGTGCTTTCATGGCAGGCTGTGTTTGGTGTAGGAGCCTATCTTGGTTTAGGAGTTGCAAGACGGTGGTTTTAGTTGTGTTTTTGCTGCCAGCTTGCCACATGAGCATAAACCAGTTACTGTTACTGCTGCTCTTCAAAATTTCCATAGCTGTGAAATTAACTTAATCTTGCCAACAGCCTCTTCACAGCCCTTCATGTTCGCTCTTATGAGAAGTAATAGATATTGATGATGTTATTAACAGTGCTCCCCACTTAAGGGCAGTCTGTTACATTATGGAATTTAATGGTAAAGGATCTAAGTCAAGAAACTGTTAGGAAATGCCTTGTCTGTATAATGGACTTGATTTGAAGTAATCAGAACTATGAATCAACTGCCCTTTTGCAGAAACTTGTGGCTGTTGTGGGAAACTAAATTGGAACTGCAATAGCAAAATACCCCGGGGATGTGTACCCTCACTCATGGACTCTGAAAACCTCTGGCTGTGGTGCAAATCTGTTGTCTGTATGACAAGCATTTGTTGTTCTGTTCATTGAGTAAGTTGCAGTAGTTGGCACATCCAATATAATTGCCATTTAACCTGTTTCAGCTGCCTGCCACTGCAGTAGATTTCGAGTTGTTTGAAAACCAATTTCCTTATCATCTTCTGGGATTTGTATCCCACTGCTTTTACTGATTCCTTTAGCACAACAGAAAATGTCATCTCTCTTCAGGCACGAGGGCAGATTAAGAGGGAGGTCAACACTGCCACTTCGTGCCGTTTTGAGCTGGAGTGACCACAGAGGGCTGGAGATTTGCACTGCAGACAGTGCTTGCACAGCAGCAGCCTCGTACACCACTCACAGATCCTCCCCGGCCGGCTGGCCAGCCCTTCTGCTGCTGCTGGTGGTGTGTGAGAGCTCCCGCATGCTCTGCCAAAGTTAGATTATGCAGTGTAGGAGACTACCATCTGCGGCTGGTTTCGGTGGTAACAAAATTGTTATTCGTATTTTCATGCTCTTCACATGGACTCCACGTGTCAGTTATGCTTTCCCCCTGGCTGTGGCATTTGCCATGCTGTTCGAAGAGAGACCAGCAATCAGGACCAACAGCAACCTTTCCTTTCTGTTTGGTCTACAGCATTATCTGTCTCTGTGTGGATGTAATAGGCTAGAAAGGTTTCCACGGCATGGTAATTTAACTGACATTTTCTCAGCAGTGCTAGATTATTTTTGTAAATTTGGGCAAAGTCTGAATTGCTCGGATAATTGTGCTGTGTCCCTGGTCATCTTTCAGACGTTGCTTTGTGAAGTGACATTGCTCCCACTTGGGATATTTGTGATCATCGATGCTTGTTAATTCATAGCCACCTTTCATATGCAGGAGCAGGTTCAGGTTTATGAGATAGAAAAGCTATACAGCCTTAATCAGTGCTAATGAACTCTATTTTATTTTTCTTATGGATATAATAAGCTATACAGTGCAAAATATGAATGTTGGGGTAGGATATGATTTTTTTCTTCACTGTTCTTCCTTCAGCAAGGCAGAATGCTCCAACAGAATTTTACAGGTGTTAATTCTGGTAAAAAACGACCGTTTCCTTTCAGTCACACGAACACTTGTTCATATATTTTTTTTACCTTCTGTATTGGGATGGAATCCCTGCTGCAGGGAAACAAGCAGTAAAAGATGCAGCCTCATTCCCCTGCTGCCAGAACAGGCTGGTTTGTTACTAAATTAATTTGTTATTTAGCTTTTTCTGTCTAGTTTTATTTGAAAATGTGTAAGGTGACAGGGCTCCAATCACATTCCTTTGCTCTGTTCATCCTGTTAAGGTTTGCCTGACGCAGGCTGCATTTCCTCTTTTTTCCATCACTTAGTTTCTCCTATTTATATTCCTCTCCTCCCTTTTATTTTGATAAATTATTCTTCTCTGTCCTTCATGTTTATGTCCTTTAAATATTTATCTGCTCTCCTCCTGTCCCTCTTTAGCCCTTGCTTAGTAAGGTTTATGTTTACATCTTGGCAGTTACCCAGTAAAAGAGAAAAAAGGAAGATCTCTTCTGTTAGGTATCCTGTTAGAGTTCAAGCAGCTACATATATTTTCGGAACTGTACACAGGGTCTGAGATGTACATGGTGAGATGCTATTAATGTCAACAGCAGTTTTACTACTGACTGTTTTAAGGCCATGATTTCAGCCAGGGACTCTCTGAACTTAGTCATATCTTCCACTAGGCTCCCTATACGGTAGTGAAGTTCAGGCTGAAAAATAATTTGTAATTCTTTGAGCGCTGTTTTCCTTTCTTGCGGGAGAAACGACTATTTCAACCTTTTTTACTGAGATTCTTACCATTTGTGCGGCCGAAGCGTGTTGGTTGGAAAGCTTCAGGTAGTCCAACAATAATGACACAAGACCAGGTTTTCCCTTGTGCTCTAATTTAGGCAATGACCTTGCCTTGACTTCTCACTCCACTTGCTGCCTGGGCTGGAGGAGCCTTGCAGCAGTCCTGCAGGTGCTTTTTTACTTTTGTGAGGCAAAGATGCCAGTAGAGCAGTGTCAGGAGTGTCTGCACAGCGTGTCAGGGCTGGCAACGTTCATGCCCAGCTTGCCTGCCTTTTTACCAGAAACGCCACAATTTGCTCATCATGTTTGGGTTCTAAGCTCCCATCAACTCTGCTTGCAGGTAGTTTAGAGGTCTGGCTTGTAATCAACCTAATAAACCTGAGACTGTGTGATTTACAGAAAGAAGATGCAGTCAGGGTCTCGTGAGAGTCCCTAGAGGATAAGCTCATGTCCCAGCTTCCTTGGCGATGCCTTAAGTACACTTGTGACTCATCTCACAGATTTCGGAATCGTCCAGAGCATTTTCTTAGAGCAATAAGTTTGTCTCTATGTTTGCCAAGTGCATACAGCCTAATGGAACAAGTGTTGACAGTGGAAAGTCACCGTTGTGCTCATGAGCAGAGCTGCTGTTTTGCTCGATGTGAACATTAGTATTTCCTGCTGTTTTGAAACATCCAGGTGTGTCACTGTCTAATCAGAGCCTTGCATTAGCCATATCAGAACTAAACACAGTAAGGTAAATAAAATAATCAAAACCAATATTTTTAATTTTCCTGTTTTTTTTTTTTTTTTTCAGTATGATCAGTCGACACTGAGAGGACAATATTTTGTTGGGTTTTTTTTTGTTTGTTTAAAGTTCCTGATTGGGTTGTTGAACATTTTCCTTCTCTTAGCACCTCTGCAGCCCATGATGTGCAATTCAGCATTTTCTGGTCGAGTATCCACAGGAGCAAGGCTGCTAAGCGAAAGATCATTTGAGAGAGCAGTGAAAGTAAGCATTTCAGTGCAGGCAGACTGCTCTGATTGGATTGTAATTCTTTTTTAAAATGATTTAATAGTTGTAAGTTATAATCAGAGTTTCAAAAATAATAGGCTAAAATCAAAATTAAAAGCCTTAACAAAACTGTACTTGGATGCATCCAGACGACTTTTTTCTGATTTCGTTTTGGCAGGAATTGCTGAATGTAGGCTTTTTGTTCCAATTCAGAGTAAAAGCCACAGCAAAAACATCTTTAAAAATGCTCAAAAATGCAAGTTTCAAGCTGCTCTATAGCAATGCTTCACCACGATTTGCTCAGCACATGAGCAAATCTGCCCTCGTGGCCTATTACAGAATCCCAACACACGCAGGCTCAGCAGGAAGAGAGAATGTCACCGTCTCCCGGCCTTCCAGGAACTCTCCTTCAGTGTTTTATAAAAGATCTTTGGTCGTGTGCACCGAAGCCTCAGCTGGACCAAGCACAAGGGGCATGTGGGGCTGTTTAAAGGATGGTGCAGACCTTGTGCTGCCAAACAATAGGGTCTCTGGTGGGCCCAGATGCCTCTTGCAGTGGGGCTGCCAGGGCGCTTCCTGGCCCACATCCATGCCCCCTTCCCTTCCCCCTTTCCTTCCCGTCCCTTCCCTCCCCTTCCCTTACCGCCCCACATGGGGCCTGAGCCAGGGGGCAACCCAGGTCCATGTGGACGGCCTTCCACGAGCTGCTCAAGGATCCTCAGGAACAAGAGACTCCATCCAAGGGGATTTTTAATCCCGAGGGTCAGAATACAGCACTGGCCGTAGGCCTGGGAGAAGAGGGAATGTCAGACCCTACATCTCTTTGTGTTTTCACCAGTGGGCCAGTGGTCGCTTCCAATACCTTTTCACTCAGCACAGTTGTATTTTTTGCCTTTGACGATACATTGTGGGGAATATTTGTGGTGAGAACCAAAACACAGACAATTTTCACACTTCAGACTAAGCAATCCACAGGCCCCATTGAGCTCCGCCTGTAAAATCCACACAGCAGGTGTGTGTTCAGAGCAATGACAGCAGATTAATTCACACTGGGGCTTCCAGCTCAAAGGCAGGGGTGAAACCCGTAACCCTGGCAGACCCAGTAGTTCCTGGATGTCTGGATCATCTCCCTCTGGAGCAGGACAAGTGAAAAACAGCTTCTTCCTTGCTCCTGTAGACTTGGCAGCCTCGCAGTAGCAAACACAGGCCAAGCACTCGTTTGGTACTGGAGCGCCCAGCAGAGAGGAGACATTTGGGCCACTGGGGCCTGCCCTTGGCAGCTGCACGCTAGCCAGCCAGGGCTGCACCTTTACAGGAGGATAAGGGAATCAGGGCCTCGCAGGAGCAGCTGGGATGCGGAGATGTTCGGTGGAGAAAGTCAGTCCCTGTTTTGATTGCATTTAGGGATAGGATTGGGGAATTACGTACCTTTATGTGTTTTCAGGACTAAATGCTAAGTGTCTGTTTTCGAAGGGAAGAGAGACCCATCGAACCCACCACTGTTTTAAGCAACTTTTCTTTACTTCAGAGTTATATGAAGTTCTTACTTCAGAGTTATATAAAATAGCTACCAGTTTCTTCCTCCGAGTCATCACAATTTCTAGAGTTACCAATGAACAGTGTTTACTGGGAAGCTGGAACTTCAAGGGCGTCCTTCATGTTGGTTTCTCTCTTTGAAATTATACTGTTTTCTAAATCAGGGATAATTATTGCCTGTCACTGAGATTTAATACTGCAATTGATGCTATTGCTTGCAATCTTAATAATCATACAGTGCTCAACTTAAGTAAATATAGTACAAAACAGAGGTAGCTGATAGTAAATTTCAAGAAACAGAAGTATCATCTCAGGCATCTTTTGACAGAAAATCATGTCTGGTAGGGTAAATAATTTTAAATAAAACAAATGTATTACATCAAAAAAGATGACCCAGATGCAGCTCTGCAGAAATATTGAAGATTCCCAGTTTTGCGTAAGTCATAGACAGATGAATTTCAATTTCCAGCTGTAAATTTGCTTTTTTTTTGTTTTTTTTTTTTTTTTTTTTTTTTTTTTTCTTTTTTTTGAGGATGTTCCATTCTGGCAACTGGCAGCTTTTCTGCTCTTCATCAAGCCTTTTATTCAGTATGCTCATAACGATGTTAGTTAGAACTGATTTATGTGATCCTAAGGGGTGTCATTCTGACTTTGTTGGTGTTACAAATCACTGCAGGATTTGGCTTATTAGATATCATTGTACATCTGCTGTTCGCAGCGCTTAGGTGAGGTGGGAATGGATTCATTTGGGAGTGCTGTGCACATCTATGCAGATTCAATTGGTTCATCTTCATATTAAAAAAAAAAATCAAATTTCATCTCTGCATAAGGACAGGAGGTTCATATGACCATTCTGTTCAGCTGTCTGTCAGTCCTTTAACAACGGTGGTTGAAGCCCCTGGCTAATTTCTAACAAAGTGAAGGAAAATCTGAAACACAGGTAAGCTCCTGCACGGCCTGCGTGATGTGTTGGCCAGGGACAGAGATCCAGGTTTGTGTCCCGTGAGGAAGAGGCAGGAGGTCGCAGTCCTGACACCCTCCACCTGGCAGCAGCGAGCCCACCGAACAGCACGTGCGGAGCTCCAGGCCCGCAGCAGCCGACTCCTGCCTCCCATAAAAATGTGGGAAAAGGCTCAGGTTACGGCTGTGAGGGAAACACTGCAAGCGTAAGTCATAAAACTGTAGGAAACAAGGCTTTATTGGCTCTCCCACTCGCAGAACAACTTGGTTTTCGTTTTCATTATCACTTGAATGTTTTGTGAGAGTTTTTCAAGCATAGGCATTATGGGTTTTTTTTTGTGGAGAGCTTTGAGAGACAGACAGGGAACTGCCATTTAGTTGGATTTGTGTTCAATGGAGAATTCAATTCCTGATTAAGGAATCTGCAAAATTAAGCTTGTCCAGTGTTGAAACACGGGAATTATTTTTACTCCTGGCAGCTCCCATTTGATTTGTTTTGTAGCCTTAGACTTCATCATTCTGTATTTTAATACTCCTGGTGGAAAAAATGAATAAAGATACTTCACAGGGATATTTTGAGATTTAATCATCTTCTCCAAATATTTGAAGAATCTATGAATAGGTGATTTAAAAATATCCTTAGAAGTTCAATATTAAAAGGTGCAATTATTTGAGGCATCTGCTATTCCACATCTCAACATTGAAGCATTCAAACTGTGTTTTTTTTTAAAGCAAAACCAAAGTCTTTGTTTTCTTCAAAGCTAAATGTGTTATTTAATGTAAAAGGGGAAAAAAAAAAAAAAAGGTAGGGGAAAAATGACCTCCCCAGGACCTTGAGCTCCTAAAAACTAGTTGAGTTCTTATTGATTTTTCAGAGTGCCCTTCTACAAAGGAGTGCCTCATGCTCAGTAAATCTGTTTTTCCCTTTGCCACAGCAGCTCTAGGGCTAGGCAGTAAAGGTCTGCTTTTAATGGCTCTTTCCCCGTCTGTGAAAGGTTCCATATTTGGGGGCACAGGGGATCTTTCTTCCAGAAGAGTAACCTTTCCTCCAAGGAAAACAAACACATATAAAATCTGTACATGCCGTTAGCACTGTAATTTTACATTCAGGTAGTAATAGTATGCTTTTCTGGAGGTTTCTGGTGTTGTAATACACGGAATTGAAAAGATACAACATAAAAAGCCACTCTTTAAGAGGTTTTACTGTAATACTCTGGACAGAACCATGGCATTTCCAAGCAGAATCATTAGACTGCAATCCTTTTCTGGAAAGCCTGTACTTGTCTGTATTGCATATAATTAGTCATCATCCAGATAATTGATCTTCTAAATATGCAATGTATATTTCAAATTAGAACAGAGACCTTTGTTTTCGTCCGTAGTAGCCTGCATTAAAAAAATAGCAATTGAGAATTTTGCAGATAACTATATATGTATATAATGCATGTATGCGTACATATGTGATATGTATATATGCATACACATATAATGTACAATTTGCTATATCATTAGTGTGTTTCAGTGCTACATGAGAAATTTTGAATTTATGTCTTCCTGAGCTTGACTTGTATTTTGCCCTTATTATTACTCAAGATACCTTACTGGGTTCTAGGGAAGTGATGAGAGTAATGGAGAAAGTTTAAAATCATCATTTTATTTGGTGCTGTCCTTCTGCTACCAGTATTTTTCAATGGAGATTTGATTCAGTTAGAAGTTTCTAATCCCCACTGTTTTTACTTGCTTTATTAATAAACACTCCACCTCCTGGCTGAGCAGGGGCATTTCTTTTCCAAAGGTCACTTTGAAAGGTAGAGTCAAGGAAATCATTTATAACCAATAATGCTTTTCACCAACTGTTTCTGAACAGATTGTTAAAGCTTTGACATTATTCATGTGTCTTCTGTCCACCTGTGGGAATAGCTTTCCGTAACTGGCAATTGCTTGTGTCAAGTAGGCAGGGGTTCTCTCCCTGGTGTACCAGATCAGATGATTGAACAGCAGCTCGGGTAGAATTATCAAAAAGGACCAGGTGCAGTAACAAGATGTTACTGAGGCACCTAGTGCCTTCTTTGTTACAGCTTGTCCTAGTTTGAAAAAATTTGAAAGTTTTCAAGAGGGCATCCAAGAGAGACTGGCCCACCTTGAGAAGGAATCTGAGCAGCGCAAGTGGCCTCCTGTTGTGCCACCTTCTAGGGACCCTCAGGGAGGTCCAGGTGCCCATGCCTCGTGGTAGCCAGCACAGTTCATGTTCGGAACAGAGTTATAAAGGGATCTAAATCCTTTTTAACGTGCACTTAATAAGAGCTTTGTACCTTCGTGCTGTTGAAGAGTAGCACCAACTGTCTTCATCTCTCTTCTTCTCCGTAAGAAGAAGAGACCTTACAGACCCCCCCAAAATTTATCTCCATCTACTTTTAAAGCACAGTGTAGGCTAGAAGACATCTAAGTGTTTTGTGCTATGTTCTCCTATTGAACTTTTGCATTTTGTACCTGATTGTACATTGCCAAACTTGCTCTGGGGGGAATTTGGTGCACCCAAGTGCTCTCCTTGCATTTGTGGGACTGCAGTGGTATGTTACCCATTCGACACACAGAAGCAAACCAGATTTGTACTGGGCCTGCTCATAAGCAAATCCAATTTGTACTGGACCTGAAACAGTGTGTACTGCAAATACTTCTTCTACAAGGCTCTGGCTCCCTATGCTGTTGACTGGAAGATGCAAGAACTACGCCTAAGTTAGCCACTTCTGGAGGAAGTCGGGATATATAACATAGGTCTGTCTGTTGTTGGCACAGGCAGCCAAAGTCTGGCAGCCCTGAATAGCAAGTACTCTGAGCCTCTTAATCTTCTCTTGAAGTTAGACTGCCAAAACAGGCAGCCTGCAGGCAGATTGGCTCTTAGGCCGCAGTTATCTTCATGGCAGAGCTGTGTGTCAGCTCTTGTTTCCTCCCACCACAGCAGGGGCCCAGCCTCCTGCCTCTGATTCCTGCCGTGTGGGAGCCTGCAAAGAGTGTTACCACACCACAGCATTTGCAGTATCAAAGTCTGCGGCTTCATCGTTTGTGGGTCAGCTGCCCTGAGCCAAGGCAGTCGATTAAGATGTCCATAAGACGTGCTCCCTTGCTGCATCTTTCCCAACAAACACCTTTCAGAGAGGAAACGCCTAAGTGAACAATTAAGCCCCTCTGAGAGATATTGCGGTTTTGCACCAGCAGGACGCAGCTGGCGGCAGGGCAAGGATACGGGCACCGCACAGGACTCCTCCAGGCAGGAGGGCACTCACCCCGAGCAGAGGCCTTGCCAGCTAAACGTGCTGGGGGATGCGGCCGGTGTGGAGGCACCCATGTCCCCGGGGCTCCCTGGGCTGGCTGGAGGACCTCAGTGCCCGGCTGGTGGCCACTCACAGCGGCGCCGAGCCCCTGGCTGCTCTGCTGACCCGATTTGTGCTGCTATAGCAGGCAGCTCTTGCGAAAGGAAACACGGCCCCGTCCTGCAACAGCTACTGAAATGTAGCTACTGAAATGAAAGCCCTCGTCTTTGATTTGCTGTCCCAGTAAGGGCTGTTAAGCAAGACGTCTCCAAGTTTGTTGCTTCCTTCCCGTTTTCCCTTCCTGATGTAAACAGGACGGGAGAGGGAGGAGGGGCCATTTGGCCCACAGCGAGTGAAATGGCCGCCGAGGGAAAGTGGAGGTGGTTTTGTCTGTCCTTCCCACAAAGATCTTCCCTAGGCACCGGCAGAGCTTGAGAAAGCTTCAGCTGTAAGCAGAGCTTGCAGGGCAGCTTCTGAGCAACTAAAGGAGAGGAGGGATTTGGTTGTTTGGGGTTCAACATTATTTGTATTGGTCATTGTGAGCAAAAAGCATATCCTGTAAACAAGTGCGTGTGTATTCCTGCACACAGACTTGCTCCATTGTGGTTGTTTATCAAAGCAGCAACAACAGAACTAACTTAGGGTTTGTAAACAAAAGTCATTCCATTTGCATTTGTCACTTCAGAGTTGAAGGTAATCTTTATAAGTTAGTGTATATGTTAGCTTATATATGGCTGTAGGTAACAGCATCATGCCATGTAACTTCTATAAAAATTGGAACTACTGCAAGTTGGAAACATCAAATTTTACTCCCGATTAGGCTGTAGATAGAGAAAAGGCCAGCAAAATAAACATATCCAATAAACACATTCAGATGATAGCTGAAGGATAATTATGTTTTAGTAGAACTAAGAATTAATTTGTGTAGTATGAGTAATATTGAATAAAAATATTTGGAAATTATTCTTTGGCCAAAGAAATCTCAGAAATAGTATTCTGCCTCCATTCAAGTCAATGTCAGAAAGTGATTTAACTTCCACGAAGCTGTGACTTCACCTCAGCCATCTAATTACAGGAAATAGTGCAGGTTACTTTCACATTATAGTGAATTAGCTATAAATTTGTACCAGTATTATGGTGAATAAATTGGTATTTCTTCTATAAGCTCCCTCCTTTGCAGCTCCTGTAGATCTTGCTTTCATTAATTAATAAGGAAATCTTGCTGAATTGGTACAAAGTGGTTGCATCTGCATCAAGGAATATCCCTAGATCATCATTATTGGACAGTTATTACTTGGCATCATTACTTGATACAGCTAAAGAAGCACCGACTTGTATTTTTTTATGAGACGTGTGGCCAAAAGGTTCATTGACTGAAAATGAATGTTTATTTCCATGTTTAATTATCAACAGAAATTAATATCATGAAATTATAAGAGAGAAGTGGTTTTATTTACTTATGCATAAAATATGCAATTATTAGAACATTCTGAATCCATGGAAGATGTTCTGTGCTCCTTTTCACCCTTTTCTCTTCAGTTCCTCATGGTTAGTAAAATTAGAAAAAGCCCCAAAATTAGAAATTCATAATTTAAAATCTACCTTGACCTGCATTTGAAAGAGTGTTGCCAGCAGGTTGAGAGAGGTGGTTCTTCCCACTTAACGCAGCCCCAGATTGCT
>JAVCKT010008158.1:17552-41545 GCA_032273925.1 Rhynchotus rufescens
GACTAGAGGGGCTGGGCACTGCAAACTGCAGTGTGTGCTGTGCCTTCAGTACTGGCTGGCCTGTAGGGGAAAGGACAACAGGTAATTGCAATGCCAAATAATGATATTTATGTAAGTTCTTAGTATGCGGTAGCAATTACTTTTAATAGCATGGAAGAGATTAAGGAAACAAAACTACTTCTCTCCTGTTTGTCATGAAGTCAGTCTTTGTCAATGTCATGGCATGCTGTCATAGGAAGGACTTCTGAAGGTTTGTTAGAGAAGGAGGCATTCTCATCTGCCCAAGGTAGTTACACTTTCTGAACAATTAGAGGACTTCAAGGCTAAAAAGAGCAGCCCCAATTACAGCCTCTCTTAAAAGAGAGACCTTTTCCAATGTATTGATTTCTGTCCTTCATACTATCAAGAATTGATCCTCTGAACTTGACAGATGTGACACATCTCACTTCTCAGTGTTTGCATTCATCTTGGCTGCCTATAACTTGTAACTGCTCCTGCCAAGGTATCACAAGGGAAGACACTATAGGAAAACGTGTACAGGCTGCAATGGACTAAGTCCGTTAATTATGCACTTATTCCACTTGGATTGATTTCAGTGAGCTTGCAGTCAGATCCCTCGTATATAGAAAACTTCGTTTCAGATTTGCTGAATGTTTCTGAGATGTCTGATTTCATTTGAAAAGTATAGATTGGATTTTGCCTGATTCTTCTGATTTAATTTCATATCTACGTTATTTACTTTTAAACCTTATAATAATTTAAGTTTATTTTGATGTCTAATGCCATTTTTTATGTTCTAGATCAATTATTTTTAATCAAAATTTTCTTACATATTCTTACTCCTTCTGGTCTTTGCAGATATTCTTAGTTAAGATATGTGACATCTGCCTGTTCTCTGTTTTTGTTCTCAGCCTTCTGCAGCTTCTCAGCGTACTCAAATATTATGGCTGCTGCTTTCCAAGAGTAGAGGCTTAATTAAAAAAAAAATAGCAAGAGTTTCTGCTGTAGATATTTACATTTATAGGTGACATGTAGGTTTTTATTGAGATGATCATTTTACCTGTCATTTGTAATATTCATGCTTGTATATCCAACATTTAAGCTTCTCCTCCTGCATTGTTATTTTTGCAAGTATTGAATTTGAGTTGAAGCGAAGTTAATATCTGGGATGTAAGTAAGGTTAACTAAAGAGTTTTTGTGCTGTCTGAGGTCAGTTTTTCTTTTACAGAAGTTTCCTTCCAACTAAAACAGAGCCTTGAGTGTTTGTGGTAGCTATGTTAGCTATAGGAAAGAAACAACTGCCGTCAGTCTTCATCTCATCCAGCTCCATATGTTAGGTAGCACATCACTGCTTAGGGTGTCTACGCTCAGGTATCTAAGGCTGAGCCCAGTGTCCCAGTCCCTCATATACTGCATCTGCATTCGCTCATTCCCAGGTTCCCTTTCAGAGCAACCCTGTTAGCTTTCTTAAAGCTAAAACAGTTGCAACCACTAGCAGCTCTTTTGCCCAAGGCCTGCGTCCTGCCGATGTTTTGGACAAGGACATGGCAGGTTTGTTTCCCACAGCAAAGGTGCTCTCACACATTCTCCTCTGTAATGCAGGTCATTTAACATACAGCCTCATTGCACCCTGCACAAGCACCATGCTGAAGAGTGCTGGCACATGAGGCCAGGTACTTTTTCCTGAAAAAAATAACGACATAGGTCTGTGCCTTGGGACTCCAGGATCGCAGCGTGGACTGTCTGTATCTCAGGATGCAGGGCACAAGGGGAGACCCAGGCCATCTCCGTGGTGCGAAGGAGCCTAGCTAGCTCTGAACAGGATTAACCCTGAGCAGAGTAGCTGCAAGGCACTTCCCACTCTTGTCTAGACCCAGGTATTGTGCCCTTAGTCCCATGTGCTTGGTAGTCTGGGCATTGAAGGCCCTGGAGAGACTTTCCATGAGTCCTCAATGAGTGAGTTTTAAATCAATCTCTAAGTCTCTCCGTGCTGTATATTCTGTTCATATTTGGGAATTAAATGTGCTTTAATTTCTAAAAGAAGTTTTTCACTTCCCCACAGAGGTTTCTGCATCTTATTTTGTGGGAAATTGGGAACCAAATGCCAAGTTTTTCACAAATTAAGATACATGAAAGCAATAAGGGCAGTGCTGAATATATTGAGTTTTGCCATTCATTTCAAAAGGCTAAGGAATTGGGACCTTATTATGTTAACATGACATCATCTAAACAGATCAAGTGTATGAATGAGAGCAACATGCTTTATAGAATGGAGAGAAATACTTGAAAGTCTGAATTTTGTTTTAAAAGGAGAATGTGGAAAGAATTCTTCATGTGAGCCTAGACAAATCATGGAAAATTGAACCTGATATGATGGGCATTCCAGCGTTCATGTGTTAGACAGTTCCTTCCCCATCTCTGTTTAATACAAGCCAGCCTACCTTTATCTAATAAATAGACATGTTCTTCTTTTCTTTCTCTCTAGGTGATGTTTACAGAAGAGGATGTCAAGTTCTACTTAGCTGAGCTGGCCTTGGCTTTAGACCACCTCCATGGTCTTGGAATTATTTACAGGGATCTAAAGCCAGAGAAGTAAGTTAATGAATAGGAGACAATTGTAACATAAGTATGTGAACTTTTAGGTCATTTATGTGCCTTGACATGCTAGTAAGTCAAAAGATACTAAAGACTATTTTTCCTATATGTAAGGATAGATCTGTGATCTGAGACTTTACACGGGCATGTTGAAGTATTGAAGTAACAAGTGTACATTGAGATAGAGGTTGAGGCAGTGGTGTTACGAGCCAGTGATATTATGAGCACCATTATTCAGAGTGACTCAGTAAGACCTGGGAAACCCTGTGCTGTCCATATCAGAAATATTGCAGTCTGTTTGCCAGCTCCAATTTCTGCTGTCCCAGTCTGCAGGGTCTTCCTATTACATCGTTTCAGCATGGGGCCAAATATTTTAACTCTAGTCCAATGTGATCTGGTCTGTGTGTGCGTGGCCTTATTTTAATGAATGATGTCAGTGCAGGATCTCTGTGCCTTTGTCTTGAGTAGCACTCATCTACATTTGCCCTAAGTGATCCATTTTTCCTGTTGATGCTGTATAAACTGTTCAATGCACCCCCACTTCCAGCTCAAAGTACACCTGGCACAGTGCAGTTTTATTACTGCTGTTGATTAAAGGAAATGAGCATCTCTGAATAGTAATGTTCAAACTAGCTCATGAAAGACATAATAAACAGCAGTTTAAAGGACTTTGATCAACTGTCCAAAATATTTTCCCAGGAACAATTCAAGCTTATATATGCAGCTATTTGCTGTTCCTAATGGAATACAACAGAGGTTTTTCCCTTTTTCTTTAGATTTCTTCAGTAACTAAATGACATCCACAGTGATAACAACTGAGAATTGTGTGATGCTGTTTTTATGCTGTTTCATTGGACGAGTGAATTGCCGACATTTTTTGTGCCAGCTCAGATAAAATCTGCTGCAGCATTTCAAAGTTATTACCTTTTCAGTGAAATGGTTGCAATCATTTAAAAGGATGATCACTGTGAAAAGTCAGTTTAGCTGTTGTTTACACTTTTGAAGTATAACAGCAGAGCAGTCTCTTCCCTTTTGTGACACGTAATTTGCTTTCATCCTTATGGGCAAAATACAACATAAAGAGCAAACTGAAGCAGGATTTTGTAAGTAAAAAAGTTGAATGGGAGGAAACTATTTGTCTACAAAACCGTGTGATTTAAACTTTAAATTCTATTTTGTATTTATGTTTCAATAGTAACAGTTGTAGTAGTATATGCACTCATACAGATTGACATAAGCAAAGCCCTCAGTCCTTCAGGCTAGAAACCTTTCACAGTGGGAAATTTCCACTCCTGTCTCTTTCTGTAACTGAAACTGAAGACCAGAGTCTTCATCAAATACAGGAAATCATCCTCTCACTCAAACAACTAGAGGAATAACGTGTCACACCGTAACTGCCATTGCCATCATTGTCTGCTAGAAAGCTTTGGGTTTCAACTTTGTTCTCAGTTTTTCTTTTACACATATTTGCCAAGCAGCATGAACAAACATGCATGTTACAGAGGTCGAGAAGCTATAATTTCAATCAGTTATTTGCAGATCTGTTTGTTGCTTGTCCCGTTCTTGGTAGCAGGCTTGGGATTGCTGGCACATCCTTTCCCCCTGCCCTCTCTCCTACAGGTCAGGGAATCCAGTTATTGCTTCAGCAGTCAGTCCTCCAAGGCACCGGATCATTCGCCTTGCTCCCTTTGGCTTCTCTTCTTCCCTCGCTCTCTTGAAGTACAATATCCAAAATTTTACATGCATCTTCAGGAGCATTGTCAGTCTCACTGGGGCATAAGGTTTATTCCTGTTTTGAAGACCTGTTTCCAGAATCAGAGGGACATTTGCTGCTTTGTGATTTCTCAATTCTTTTCTTTCCATTTGTTAAAAGACAGGCACTGCTTTCATCCTTCTTTGATTGTTCAGTGCTCTTCTATTTCCCAGAAGTTCCCCAAAGGATCTGCCTGTAGGTTTGCGATTGCTTCAGTCATCTTATTAAATAGCCTAAAATGAAGTTCATTGGGCCCCACTCATTTGAAGTGTTCATTTCAAAGAAGACTAGTTGGAAATAGCACTGTTCAGACCATTTCTCAGTCCATTAAAATTTCAAGTTCAGCAATCTTTTTTTTTAAGTTCCCTGAGCAAAAATTCATATTAACAATTTAAGGCTATGAATTAATTTTAAATGCAGCCAGCATGTACTCTGGGAGCGCTTGTAAGATTAGTTGTACTTGTTTTGAAACAGCAAGCAATCGAGTCTTCTGATGTAAGTCTTACTTAAAACATGCAGATGCTTCTTCACTTAAATTGCACTTAAATTGCTGAAGTCAAATTCTTCTTGAGTTGTTTTAGTGGTTCCAGTGTAATTCCTTGTAGAATTAGGTACTGTTCTTTTACACCAAAATGAATGGAATTACTTCCACAGTGAACATGATCAAGCCATTAAATATGGCCTTACTGAGATAGGAAAATTAAAAGTTTCTATAAACTAGTATGAGACAAATGTTAATTCTTATGCTGTGCTTTACATGAATGACTTTGATGTGACTCTGCCTTCAGAGAACACACAGATATTTTTATTTCTTTTTGCCTTTTATTGGCTCCAAGTACCAAGTATTGATGTTGATATTTTTGTGTTTGAAGTGCTTCAAGGAAAACCAAAACAATTGCTGCTTAATCCAGCTAGCTGTAGACCATAGCGTTTCATCTGTGAGCCGAGCTGCCCTGTGTAGAGAAAGCAGTTCTGAGAGTTAGTACAAAGGGCAAAGAATTTTGGGGGAAAACGCCATCAACCTCTATCAAAGCAAGCAGTCCTCTCTTGGGAGACAGAGCCATAAATGTTCCTTCTTTTCCCTGGTATCATTGACGCTGCATTAGTGCTGAGTTTGGCATGAGACTTTTTGGCACGCGAGATGGAGTGGCCTCATGTAGACCCCAACATGTTACAGAAGATACTGAGTTCGTGAGTCTTCATCTTTCTGGCAGGCGTCAAGCAGCTTCTGGTTCTTTTTTTCCTACCCAAAAATAATGGTAGTTTATTTCAGATTAAATTATCCTGCATAGCATAGCTAGAAGAATTATTGTCACAATAAAATTTTATGAGTGACAGCATGAGATAAAAACAAATTGTAAAATGATTAGCGCTAAAAAGAGAAGAAAGGAAGGATGATCAGAGAATAAGTTTATTTCCATAGTCAATAAGACAATACGTAATTTGTGGTAAACTGGGTATTTGGTAGCAAGTACATTGTTCTTTGCCTTTTTATGTCACTCAAAGCTAATTCAAAGTTAATCCTTTGCAATAATTGTATTTTTCCTCGTTGTTATTTTCTTTTTCACATCAAGTATGATTTTTAGTTATAGCTAGTAATATTTAGTTAAATAAGTGTAGTTATGTGAATTGGCAGATGGCAAATGTGGAGACACCCAGCTGTCCAAAAAGGTCCTTAAGGAAGGGAAAGTTGAAGGCAGCTGAGGGCACTTGTGTAAGAATATTTAGGAAAGAGGAGATAGAGAAGGACCTGGCAATCAGGTTTCAGAAGATGCAGGATAGCATCAATAGAAAACAAAGATCCTTGGATTTTTCCCTGAGACAAACATCTAATATATGAATCTGTGAAGAAGTTTATTTTTGATTCTTTTGACCTAGGACAACATTGTCATTCTGAGAACTGCATTAGTGCCTTAATTCATCTAGGGTATGTAATCACAAAAATATGTTTAAACATGCCTGTTACATGGCTAATGCTTAAAAATTATGTCTCTTCAAGAAATCTAGGGAGAAGGAATGGATATAAAGAAGCAAAGTATTGAGAAGAAAAAGCTTTAATTATTGAACAACTAGTAGAGACTTATCTGCTGGCCTTTACTTGATGAATTATACAGTAACATCCAGCTGAAAACACACGCACACAAATGGCAGGTCATGTCTTTTCAGTTATGTTTCAGCCCAGAAACAACCTTTCATAAGAGTATATGCCAATAGGTTATTTTTATTTCCTTTTTAGTAAAAGGTTTAAAGGGTTTCTGTAAGAGAATGGAAACATAAAAATAGCTGAAATGCAGCTATGCCGGTTTGAAAAGAGGAAGAATACTAAATCTAACTAGAACTGAAGAAACACTACCCTCATCACTGCATCAGTATTACTAGACAGAAGTTGCTGGAAATCAATATTTTTCCATTTCAAAATTCTTTCTTGGTGCTATAAAAGCTAGCAATGCTTTCTGGAAAGTGCTGTCATTTTTCCCACAAAAATGTTGGAGTGCCTTTGTGAGAATAAAGACTGTTGGCAGGTGGCAAACGTGAGAACACTTTACTTTGGCCTCCAGAAGGAATTTTTGTTTGTACATTTGGACAGAACAGATTAGCAGGGGCCGAGGTCCATGCAGTTAGGTCTGTGGCTACTCATTATGCTCCGTAGGCACTTTTTAATCATTGCAGCATAAACAAACTTGTCTTCAGAGTTCACCTGAGGTCCAGGGAGCCAAAGCCATTACTATTTAGTGCTTTTCTCTATTCTTAGGAGAAGAGTAGAAAACCTGTAGCCCCTTCTCTTGCTCGAAGCAGAAGCTCTGCAGTTTTTTGCTTTGAAGACCGTGTTCTGTCTGAGCTCAGTTTGTATCTCCACCTTGAGCATGCTGTGGAGTGAAACCAAGGCACCTTACCCAACTTCCACATCCTCTGTGAGCTTCAGATATGAAATGATCCAGACCTAGGAGAACCATTTTTTTTCTTTCTGGGGGCCTAGAACCCACTGGGAGTTTACACATACTTTTGAATAATGCAAATTTCCTTTCCTGTTTTCAACATGTATTATTCATATTTGTTAAATACATTCTGCCTAATGTATCTGCCTAATGCACGTGTGCTTGCTTTTTAACTTGCAGCATTCTTCTTGATGAAGAGGGCCACATAAAGATAACAGGTAGGTGAGGAACAAAAAATTTAATTTCTACAAGGCATCTGAATTTTTCTGCAGTGTGTTCCATGCATCTTAAATTTTTCCTTGGAAAGATTTGCTTGTAAGAAGTTAGAAGCCAGAAGAGTTAGTGTATTGACTTTCTTCCCTCTGGTCACTAGTCAAGCACTCATGTGCTGCACAGCACGTGGAGAAGATGGGGTTTTGTTGGGCTCTGGACTGGCTTGAAGCTTGCAGGCTTAACTGCCTATGGGCATGAGTGGAAGGATGCTCTCAGTATGACTCTATTTCAGATTAATTTATCTAAATTCTTACTGTGTAGAGGACACCTGGGAAGACATTGCCACACTTGAGATGCTGTCTAGCCATCCTTTTCACAGCTGTCAATCTAAGATGGTTATTTTAATGTCACGTCAACTTGAACAAGTACCTTTATTACTTTATTACTAAGTCTTTGCCAAATCTGGAGTATTTTGCTTATTCACGTCTGCTTTGGGTCAGAACCTCAGCTGTGCATGGAGGGAATAATACATGGTGCTTTCAGGGCATAGCCAGGCCAGGGTTGGGTGCACATGCTCATGTGGCCTTTCTGTGCCCAAAAGCTGCACACAAACAGCAGGGTGATTTTTAGGTGGGTTGGATGTTGTGCCCTTCTTCAGTTCTCTTTAAACTGTTTAAATGTATGAGATTGTTAAGCATCCTTTTTTCAAAACCTGACAAGTCTATTTTCTGTTTGTCTCAATTTCTTTAGATTTTGGTCTGAGCAAAGAGGCCATCGACCATGACAAAAGAGCGTATTCGTTCTGTGGGACGATAGAGTACATGGCTCCAGAGGTGGTCAACCGACGAGGACACACACAGAGCGCTGACTGGTGGTCTTTTGGTGTACTCATGGTAATGAAGAAGTTGTATTTGTCTGGAAGGGGAGGCTGTAGAAGTGATTACTTATCTCCTATACAAAGCATCACTTTGAACGATTAAGGCTTGGTAGGAAAGTAGACAGCTGAAGATTGCTCCATCATTTTCACTGCATCAGCAGTAAGATACTTCACTTTGATGCAGACAATACTTGAGGTAGCATTTGGCCACTGTTTTCTCTCTTCCTTACCCCAGTTCTTTCATTAGCTGCTTGGTTCAGTTGGCTATCAAAAGACATGGATATTTCTCTTCCATGGGAATGAGCAGGGCAGCCTCAGCAGAGCACAAACATTTGAAAACAAACAACAGTGTCGTTAGTAACCTGGTTCCTGATGGTAAACAGTTCCTCAAATATCTTTTTTCAGAAGTTAGGGACATCATTTTAGAGAAACTCAAATGCTCACTATTTGTCCTTCAAAGTGTAATTGTACATTATATATTTTAGAGGAGATTCTGAGTGTTTCAATGTACACAGTGCGTAAAAAAGTATAGAAAAGTGGTTCGTTTGCCGTTCATCTTCCATCTTCATGTCAGCATCAGTGACTCATGTTTAACAAATGAGATTCAGTAGATTTTGAACTATCCAACGGTGGATTTCGTGTTGTTTTTTGTTGGTGGGAAACTGTTACTCAGGAGCCCCTTTTTCCCCCGCCCGCCCTTGTGGGAGGGAAAAAGACCCGTATATGGGCACCAGGTCATCCTCCTTTCTTTGCATTTTTGCTTTGCTGATTATGTTTGGATTTTTCCATTGTCCCGAGTACATCTTGAAGCTGCTTTAAAAAGAGGATTATGAAACAGTGTTTAAATGTTTTTTTCTTCACAAGGATAAAGTCAGCAGAAGCAGACACAAATGCATTAATTGGCACAGAGAAGTAGTAAGGATTCAGATTCATCTTTACTTGCTTTCTTTGCACTGAATTGACTGTACAAAAGTCAAAGCTTTCCCTTCTGTTGCTTAACTTTTAAGAACCTTGCAAGCTATTTCTGAGACACTTTACATTTTAGAAGCTATGGGAGTTGCCTTTTTATACATGGAAATCGCTGCAAAGTTAGTTAATAGGCAACATGAATTTACCAAAAGATCAGTCATGCTAGATTAAACTGATATTTTTCTTGTTTTCTAAACAAAGTAAATGAAAGGGATCTCATCTACTTGCATTTCAGGGAAGTGTTTGACATAGTGTTGCAGGGGAAAATATTCATTAACTCTGTGAGCACAGGAACTACCTATACCAGTCTATGAATACATTACAGGGAAAAATGCAACAGAGAGAAAGAAGCTGTTGAAGCTCTAGAGTAATATTGGCCCAGGAGCAGAGAGGATTAAACTCATCGTGAAGCTTCCAAGCAAGCCTGGAAATCAGAAGAAAGCTCCTGACTGCTAAATGAGAGCCTGCAAAACACTTTCCAATGCTGCTGAGTTCTGAGGGGAAAATCTAGCTGCAGTGGAGCTTGATTGCTTTATGACAAGGAGTTCATAACGTGCTGCTGAGTTGAAGGACCTTGCTGGACCTGAGATGCAGCTCTAGAAAAGGCTCTCAGGGAGGCATTCAGCTGCCCTCACGCCAGCCATCCAAAATTAGATCTTTGGGCACTAAGTTGGGCCTTTCCACCACCCTGAGCCCCTCCAATCTGCAGTGCCACTGCTGCTTAGGAGGCTCAGTGGGAAGCCGGTTTGTGACAGGAATAATTTATCTTTAAAATCGATAGGAGAGCAGCAGGGTTTTGAAGCAATTACCCCCGGAGTCATTTTGTCAAGCGGCGCGGCGCCTGTTGCGCATAGATGCCGTGCAGCCCTCATTGCTGTAGCGATGAGCTCAGGTAGCAGAGGGGCTGCTGCCTCCTCAGGGGTGCAGGCTGCACCCAGCGTGGTCCCAGCATGGAGTGCCCAGCCGCCTGCAAACGGGCACCCTCGATGCACACACCGCAGCACAGCAGTGCAGCTGTGCAGCCTGGCGTTGCCCCTCACCCTGCAGAACCACAGCAGCGTCCAAAATTCACACAGCAGAGTTACTAGTATCCCTGCTAATGTAGTTAACTGTGTATTTCACTGTGTGAAATACAGTATGCTTGCGTGCTGTTTATTCTCAGCAGGCAGTGTCACCAAAGGCAGCAAGGGGAGGAAGCGGTGGGAAAGCTTTGGAAATCTTTATTTGGGGGGCTGCGTCGCTGGTCTGATGACCTTGGTGCTGGTGGCAGGTGATGCGGCGTTAACTGCTGTTATTTATAACCTGAACTTAAAAGCAGCAAAGCATCCTGCTCCCCTATGGGCATGAATGCATTTGTGGATGCTCAGCACATCGAAACCACTGATCTTTATTCAGTGAAATCCATGAGTTATCTGTCAAACAATAAATATACAGAGCCCTTTGAATACTTTATTGTAGCTCGGTTTTGGAGAATAGCTGTGCCTTTTCACTGTCTATCTCTAGTTAAAAGGAAGTGCTGATGTGTTGGTACATGAGTTGTTTCTCTCTCATGTTCTTTTGCATGTGGTAAGTTTTGCTAGACTTTATTTTTTTCTCCATCTTTCTGTTTTCCATCTCCTTCCCCAGTGATTCAGTATATTAGAATTAGAAAAAGTAAGAGTCGGTGCAAAAGGAGATGAGGTAAAAAGAGTAAAATCCTTGCAACTGTAAACTGATGCTTAAGCCTTTGCACACTGCTGGTCATCTTAGAGGAAAAACAACTTTAGTCACTTCAGCCTTTTTTCCTATTAAAGAATTAACTGATGGGAACAGGAGAAAGCGATATCCACGCTATAGAAGTGCAGGAGGATTTGCCTTTGCTCATCTCTCCTTGTTTTCTATCACTTACATGTTTTGCTAGGGAAGCTGGGTTTTATGTCAGTCTGAAAAACTGAAGAGAGATAAATGATATCCAAATGACTTATTAGCATTTCTCTCCAAGTAATTTGCAGTGTGATGTGAAATATGCATAGAAAATATATCAGTTGGTGGCATATGCGTAGCTTGAAAGGAAGTGTATGTGGTAGTGGAATTTTCATATCTAAAATCTTGATCAATAGAGAGAAAATACATTTTCTGTAGTAGGGAATATTTTAAAGAGATAATGATGAACTTGTGCATAACCTAATCATCAAAAGAGCCACTGAAGAAAACAAAATGCTTTCTTGTGTGTTCTGTTCTTTGGGCTGGGATTAGTGCTATAATATGAAGAGGACTCAGGAAGCTGCTAGCAGCACGTTGTCAGTCTGCATGGACTGTGGCACAGTCTGGAATCAGACTGAATATTTGAAATATGTTGTGATTATTATTAATATCCAAAAAAATCTAGTCTTCCTAAAATCAGTGAGTTTTACTGCCAGCCATAGTAGAAGTTCATGTACTGCCAGCTAAGGCTTTCATAAGGCTACGAAACCAGGAAAGTTACCTGCTCTGTTTGTTTGCAGCTCATTTGGTTTGAATCATTTCCCAGTGGTTCGGTATGGTATAGTTACATTATGTGAATCTTGAAATTCACCCTTTTTAAGTATTCCACAGAGGACCTAGGTACCTGCCTCTTATATAGTAAATGATAATAACTGTTTGGACCCACTTAAAAGTTTGTGCAGGGGAGTTTGTGTAGTTCTCCTCACTGGACATTTTGTTTTCTGCTTGTATCTTACTCTCTGCATCTGCAGTTTTAGATAGGACATGGTTCTTGTTTTAGTAGTGTACTTCTAGAGAAGCTTTGCATCAGGAAGTCTGTGTGAATAATCAGTTGGCTTAAATTGTGCAGAAAGGGAGTCAAAGAAGGAGGGAGATGAAGTGCTTCTGAACTCTAGGCTCACAGAAGGTGGTCCACCAGAATACACAATATGTGAATAATTGGTAGACAAGAAAAAATCTAGCAGGTGGTTTATGCAGATGGAGGGAGTGCAAAATGAGCCTCACAGCTAAAGTGTAGGGTGTGCTTCAATGACAAGCCATAGCCAAGAGCAGGGCCAAGTTTCTGCACACCTCGACCCAGCTCTCCGTCAGCCTGCAGTGACCCACACAGCCCGGGGTCTGTGGGAAAGGGTGTTAGCAGCGCGCGGTCTCCTCTGTTTGCCTGGTTAAATTTAACATCTTCTTGATATTTTGGTAAATAAACAGGAAAATGGGATATTGTGTTGTGGCTTTGGCTGATCATTTTCTTTCTGAAAGAGTAGCTCTACAAGGCAACCATTGTCTTCACTTTCTTAGCCCAAACAGGAGTTGACACCTTCCAAATCTTGTTTGTATGTTTTTAAGCATTTTTTTTTCTAGCTATTTTAGTAACTTGAGAGAATTTAATAATTCGGATGACTCAGTTAATTATAGTAAATGAGCAACCAGCCTTCTAAGCTATCCTGTGCCTTCGTCACAAAACCAAAACAACAGCTTCAGGATTTGGAGATTTTTTTGCCTTGGGTTTTTTTTTTTTTTTTTTTTTTTTTTTGGTTGTTGTTGTTTTTGTGTCTAGATTTCTCTTGCCTAGTCATGGCCTTATCAAAGATAATTCATCCTATCAAGTACTGTTGAGTTTGATGCAGATTCTTCTGAAATTAATTCAATTTGCTGATTTTTGAAGTGAGAAAAACTTCCTCACACCTTGGCAAATTGGTTCCTTGCTGTGACTTTCTGAGTTACGGTGCTAAGGAGGATGCCAAATAAATCTTTTTTTCTTTTTCTTTTGTCTAGGTGATAGCTGGCCGGTTAATACTTTATAGTTATTGCTTCAGTTTGCCTTATAAAATTCTATGTTGAGGTCACTACTTTAGAAAATCAGATTTGAAATGAGATGTGTTATCGTACGTCTGCTAAACTATTACTTTTGGATTGAACTTAATTTTGTTTCTGTAAAGATAAAGGAGGTTCACTTCAAGCAGCAATGTTTAAATAGCCTAAGCAAATGCAGATTAAGTAGTAAAACCTAAAAGGAAAAGACAAAGCTAATTAACATTTAATGAAATGTTTGCAAAAGATCAGAAAGCATCGGTGAGACAAACATCCAATTTAGCTTTTATTTTGATTTATTTTTGTGGAGAAGTAGACCAACACAGAGAGCATATTTTAGAAAGTTTTTTTTTTAAGAAATGTGATTGAAAATCAACCTTTTTGGATAAAAATCCAGCTTGTTTGAATGTACCTTTTCATCTTTCATGATGATTTGCTCTTATATGCCTGCTGTGTGTGAATTCCTGAAAGAAAGAATCTTTACAAAAAGCTGTTCCTCAGTATGCCAAAAATCGTTGCAGAAGTTCATGCTGACCTCCCCTCCACTTCAGCAATAGCACATAGTGAATTGCTTCTGGGAAGCACTGGCATTTTAAGTTTTCATTTTCTTAAATATCAAGGCAGAAAAAATAGTAATTTTTTTCAATATAAGATTAAAAAAAAAGTTTTATTTTTCCAAGATAACTTGGATACTCCAGAGCAGATACAACCCAGCCATTCCTTAGCATCTGTATTTGTTTTCTCCTTTGTGCCATTTATATTCCAACCTTGAATATTACAGGAATGCATTAAATGTTGAAATTACATTTAGTGTCTAATATTGATAATGTTTTAAATGAAATCATGTCAGATGTCAGCTATACCATAATTATTCTTAAGTAAATGATGGCAAGCAGGATCAGGTTATTTAAAACCTTGTCACTTCTGTCGATATTGATAAAAGGATGTGTTAGTAAGGCAGCTTCTAGAAAATAATCAGAAAACAAATTCAGCTGTTCTTCCTATTAGTCATTTGTTCAGTGGTCTCACATTTCCTTGTCTCTGTTGCCGCATTTTGTAGTAGTAACTGAATCCTTAACTATCCAAAATACTTTTAATGATGGAGAGATTGAACAAAACTGTGAGTGAAAAGTGATGTTGTGTTTGTGATGGCTATTTTTAAACTGGAAAAAAAAAGGAAAGGTTGAGCTGTCGGTCAGTTTGTCACACTTTATTAATGAAGGGTTTGTTTTTGCACAAACTAGCCTCCTGAGAGCAGTGAAACTGTTTGTGTGATGAGGTACCAAAACTCCAAAGGAGTGAGAGGTTCTGCCCTGCCTTAATAGGCATTATAGCTATGAATATTAATCCCATAGGTAACTATTGTAGTGAAAAGGATCAAATGTCTGGCCCAGACATAAACAAATAATAATTCCCTATACCCTCAATGCCAGTGAGCATTGTCCTCCTTTTTGCCAGGATTGTCCAATCCTTTTTGCCCGGATTGAGTGTGTTCTTGGTTTGTTTTTGTTTGCTAATACACAACCTCCATCATCCCATAGTCAGAGGAATCAGCATCTGCTGGTACCCAAATGAAATGTTGTGGCTAGAGCTGTGGTGAAAGCCCTGGTATTGAATCCAGACAAGACAAGCTTCCTTCACTGAGGGTTTTCTTTTTGTTATTACTAAGGTGGAATTCCTGTCAGAGCCACTGAAAGCATTACTCGGTTTCAAAGAAGCCATAAATGATTGATGTTTCAGGTTAAATTAGGCAAATATTTGATAATGATTGCAAATTTTGCTGTGACATTTGGGTGCAGTTAAGCCTGACATTTGCAAAATTTAGTGTGATTACAGCCAGGGGAACAGAAAAAAAAAAAAAAAAAGCATACTCATCTGCCTTGGGAATGAGGGAGTTATGCACATTCCTCCTGCACAATGCAGCCGAGGCAGCTCTATGAGGTGAAAAGATGCAGCAAGCAAAGGCACTTGGACCCCGATGGAAAAGATGGGGAAGGATGTGGTGACCCCATTTTCTTTCACCACAGCTCACACACCGGAGGACAACCGTGCCGGTTCAGATGAAGGGTCTGTCTGGCCAAATACCCTGTCTCCAGCATTGGCTCTGGAGGGAGAGTAGGAACAAGGCCAACTGTATGTAATATTTCTCCGCAAATATACCAAAACTTGCCAAGTGTCAGCGTAAGCAGTTTGTGACAAGACTCTCAAACTAAACTGTCTTGTTGTTCCTTGAGGTTCTGCAAAATACAGGTCTGTACCATCCTTTCTTTCTAAACTGCACATTTTGGACAATTTCTGCTCCTAAAGTGTTCCACTGTGGTTGAAATAAACAGAAGATGTGTGGCGTGTCTGGTCAGCTCCGCAGGCTGTCTCAGCACTCAGCTGATTTGCCCTTTTGTTGTTCTTTGACAGTTTGAGATGCTGACGGGGTCGTTGCCATTCCAGGGAAAAGACAGAAAGGAGACGATGGCTCTTATTCTCAAGTGAGTAGTGAAATCTGTTTCATTTTTCTAACTGTTATCTGTACCCTTGGGGAAGGTGATGGGTCCTGGATTTATGAAGGATTGAAAATAATGATCAAAGCTGTCCACGGCGGGAATCTAGTAGAACAGGCACATTTAATCCTCTGCATGTGGATCTACACTGGCCTTCAGAATAAATAGCAGAAAGTGAAATAGTGAGAGAATCTTGCAGGAGAAATGAATCTTCCTATCCTTCTAAAAGGCAGTTGTTGCATACACGCAAGTGAGAACAGTCAAATTTGTACAGGACAGCTTTTTTTGTTGTTGTTGCTTCCAGACTTTTAAAACTCTTTCTTTTCAGAAAGAGTTTCCTATTTGTTTAGTGTTTAGTGTTCACCTAAGTGTTGCTAGATTTGAGATTGGTCTTTGCATAATACCACTTTTTTGGTCTATAATAGAGAATTATCAAGGGAAGAGTTTCCCTTTACCTCCCAATTCTTTCACATAGTTTTGTGTGTTTGATTTCCTCTTGATTCCCAAAGCTGAAAAGCTGAAAAAGTTTGCGTAAGAAAATGACCTCTTTGGTTGAATCTTTTACAGCCTGTTTGCAAGGTCTTGAGACTGATTAGATCCACATCCCATGAATCCAGTGGTAAAACTTTCTGTGACATTTTCAAGATCAGGCCCTCAGTTTGTAATATATTTGTGTAGTCATGCCTTTGGTGACTAAATGCGTTCATCTGCCTGTCTAAATTATTGCAGTCCCACTTTGTAAGCCACAATGTGATGGAGAAAAATTTTGAAAAAATTATTTTCTTTTCAAGTGTTGTGTTCTTTCAGAGCCAAGCTGGGGATGCCACAGTTCTTGAGCATAGAAGCACAGAGTCTGCTGCGAGCCCTCTTCAAAAGGAACCCATCCAACAGATTAGGTATGAGCGTGCATTTGATCTGCATTTGTTCTGTGTGCTCTGGCTTGTAAGGTACTGATTGCTTCTCCCAGTTTATCTTCACTGATAGTTATCATTATAATGCAATAAATCTGAAGCATTACTAGAGAAAATAGCAAGGAGCACAGGCCAGCTGTTGGAATCCAAAGCTTGATATTAACATGTATTAAATTTTTTCAGTGAAGAGAGAGGGTGAACCACTATTTACAGAGGCTATAAAACAACTCCTTCATATAGTAATACAGAGAAGAGTTTTGAGGGTTTTTTTTCAATTCTATGTAACTTAGCTCTAAGGTGGGCAGAAAAAGGGAAGAATAGCGAGACCATTGTGTATTCTCCATTTCTTACCACGTTACTATGCTATTTCATTTGGTTTCCTGGGAACATTTTAATAGACGTTCTTCTTTGTTACCGTAAGTGCATCATCTGCTCTCTTAGGAAGGGCGTTTTCACGTTCATTTGTGATTTTATTTAAATGTGATCATTTGTCTTTGAAGGAGAAAGTGATTTATTCTGCATCTGCCACACAACCAGTCATTAGGATAATTCCTCTGCCAAAACAGATTGCTGTTATATATATGATTGCTGGACATGCTTTGCTGGGTCAGTGCGCGTACATGGACACCCGTTGCTTTAGAAGCTAAAATGAACTGAAAAAAATACCTTAGGAGAGGGAGTAGAATAATTCTGTATATTCTGTCATAAGAAGTGAACTAACTGGTCCTATTTAAATACATATTTGACTGACATTGTCATACATGGGAAATTTGGCATCCCATAAGTGGCTCTTCTTTTAGGGAACACCATAGATGGTCTCAGTATTGAGACCTGGGAGAAGCAATTTGCTGTTACCTCTTGCAACTGTTCATGCTTGTAAGGTGATTTCAGGTTGGAGAGGTAAGGCTAGAAGCGCAAAAATCAACTAGGAAATAACTAGTCCTAAGATGTGGCCGGAGCGGCAAGCGCGGGATCCCTGCCACCCCTCCGGCG
Source organism: Rhynchotus rufescens (assembly GCA_032273925.1). Taxonomy (NCBI): domain Eukaryota; kingdom Metazoa; phylum Chordata; class Aves; order Tinamiformes; family Tinamidae; genus Rhynchotus; species Rhynchotus rufescens. Next base: position 35,066 of record JAVCKT010008158.1, read on the forward strand.
GCACCGCATGGAGGCAGTGCTGCTGAAGGCCTGCTCCGGGCTGCCTCTGACCCTCCTCTGTGCAGCAGGCAGAGCCTTAGCGGTCTGGCAGACAGCAGGGTGCCTGGCAGCCCCTTTCTGACACCATGTGGCTGGGCCTGTGATTTCCCAAGCTATTGCCATGCGCCTGCACAGGCCGCACACAAGATGGACGCCTCCCGCCATGGCCGGGGCCTCCTCGCTGCCCCTCTGCTGCTCTCGTGGGCAGGCAGCGCGTGGGCTGGAGGCTTTTTCAGCGCCTGTATTTTGTATGGAGCAGCAGCAGGCCGTGCTCTTCTAGGTGCCCGAGTGCCTTCTGAGGGATGGAGCGTTCCCAGAGGGGAGGAGCGCAGGGCGCAGGCCGGGGAAAGGCCTTGCCCGGGCTTTGCCGCTCCATCCAGCCATGGCGCTTGAAGCCTGATGCTCCACAGGGCTGGTAGCGCAAAAACACATTTTCTCAGTCGGTTCCCATTGCTGCCAAGCAATTTGCTTGGCATTACAGAAAATTGAAGTCTTGGGATTTCTGGGCTTAATCAAAATTCAGGAGAATAAGATGCAGCGACAAATAAAAATGTTTCCATGCTTCCCCTCTCTACTCCCTTTGCTGTTTCCTGCCTTACTCTGTCTCTTGTGGCCTCCCACAGTCTGTTACTTGTGCAGAAGAGTGTTCCAGGAGAGCCCGTGAGATGTTCTCCATACAGATCATTAAAAGAAAGTTATGTACTAGAACAGGGATTCAGTTGCTTAATTTTAAGAAGCGCTTGTAACAATCATGGTTATCATACTGTCTCCATTTTAAATGGGGACCTGGTGAGGTTGAAGGTTTTAAACCTGAGGTTTGTTGAAAAACTGCAAAGACTGTCAGGAAGGAAGGGATTAATTACAACAGGAACTTCCAAGGCGGGGAATCTAAGAGCATAACAGAAGAGTAGAGCGTAACTTTTCAGGGACATGAATAAAGAGCTTATCTCTGATTTAACAGTCTAAGGATCAGTGTGAATTGTAGTGAAAACACGTTTGTTGGTAATGAAAATAAGAATACGTAAGTGGTTGGTCTAAATACTGCACTGAAGTCAGTAAATAAAAGGATCACTTCAGCTTTGTAGATTTTAGCGTTTTCTGGGAAAGGAATAATAGTCTGAAGTTAAAAGAGAAGAAGGCTTAGGCATCCTCCTTAGCCATCCAGATCTTTGTAAAGGAATGAAGTGTACTAAAATAAAAAGGCAGTGATGTTATGGATCAAACACTTTTTTTCAATCATTTCTTGAAAGACTGCAGATCTGGAAAGTATGTCCCAGGGGGTTTCTAACTCAGGCAAGTTGAAAGACATGGGTCTCAAAAAATTACGTTATTCTCACTGCCATCTTGTTTTTTCCCCTTCGAGTATGATATTTTAATAAACAAAGGTAACGTTTGAATATCTTTTTAAAAAATTGTTTGGGAGCATTTCTTTGAAGCTTTGGCCTATCAGTAGAAAATAATGCTCGATACTGGATAGATAACTGGAGCAAGATACCCAGAAGATGCAGAGAAGGAATTTAGTAACCCAGTGTATCTGTTTCTCCTTTTAAGTCTCTAGTGTGGTTGTATTGCTCCAATCAAAACCAACAAATTACAGATTTTGGAAATGCATTATTTTAAATTCTTAAAAGAATAATTGGAATACTTAGAGAAACAAGGAGTAAACATTTTGGGGAGTGGCACAGTGAAGAATGTTGGTTTATCACAGTGTCAGTAACTTAGGCAACAAAAGGATCTAATTCTCATGTACACAAAGGCCTGCATCTATTCAAGTAACTAAATGAACTTAATGATTTCAAGAACTCCTTACACTGCTGAGCAGTTTTAAGGTACAGAAACTACATAACTGACAATTCTGGACGAGAAAGTATAAAGGATGTTTCAGTAGATACTTAGTAAAAGTGGAAGAACTAGTTATTCTTTCTGTAATTGCATGCTCTTAGAGAAGATGTATGCTGCTTTGCTACAAAGAAAACTTCGTTTTTCTGTTTTATGAAATGACGAGTTTAAAAAAAAAAGTTTCTCCTTTGTCAGAGTGGCTGTACATCTTTCTTGTAAACTTCGAGAAATAATATTAAAATGTCCACCCACTGGAAAGATTCTGAGGCTGAAGAGATGCTGTAATTTTATTCTCTTAAACTAAAAATCTGGAAACACTTTCTACTCATTTTAAATTCCCAAATAATTTTAAAAAATTGTCCTGGCTCCCTTTTCCCCTTTGTCCATGTGAAGGCTTACATTTTCCATAATGATACAATAATCAAAAATTACAAATAAAGCATTCTACTGCTATGCTTGCAGGCATTTTTATTTCAGGCATGAAACAATCTTAAGTAAACAAGTTCCACTTATTAACATGAGACTGTCTTGATATAAATCCTTGCACTCTATAATGTGCTTAATCTAACAATTTGATCTCAAAGCATTATTTATCATTGTTTTTTCTTGAACCTTTGTGACTCTATATATGATGTAGAAATACTTGCAGCCAGTAGGTTCTGATTGTACATATTATTCTTTAAAGATAGATTTGGTTACAAAATTGAAGTAAAAGTGCAGTTCAAAAAAAAATCTAGAGGAAACCTAGAGGAAAATGGAAAGTTTTGCTTTGAGGTCTGCCAACATAAAAGCTCTGAACTTGCTCCATGATGCAAAATCAGCTCCTGTATATTGGAAATCCTTCACTCTTTGCAAAATTAGACTATTACCAGCCTAAATGTCTGTAGTATGTTAAGCTGACCAGAGTTGGAGTGGGGCCATGGCACTCCTAACAACATAGTGTTTCCATACTGGAGCTCTGAGGTGGCCTCAAGTCGGAAATCTACTTTTTTCAAGCAAATTCTCATGTGAACCACATGCTGCACTGCACACTGCAATCCTCGACTATCAGAAGCAGCTTAGGGTGGGCTTTTTCATGGCTTTTTCATTAGATCTGAGTTCTGTTTTTTTATTGTTTGCTTTGGTCTTTTTATTGTGAAAAAAAAAAGGCATCAGTTATACTCAGCCTAGGGAATGCCACCAGTAATTTACAATCCCTGAAGCCTTAGTTCTTGTCCTTTTGGAATCAGTTTGGTGGTATAGCTTCATCCCTGTATAGCAAGGAACAGTTACTCAACGTTACGAAGTTGCCAGTCACCACCACTGAACACAAGGCCTGTCCGTCCCAGATATTCCTTCTCTAAAGAGTTATTCAATGTAATTCTCTGTATGCAGAGCAGTTGTGCATTGCTATATGTAGTAAAGATTTTAAACTTGGAAAAGTCATGCTAAGGAAGACAAAGCAAGGCTTATTACTCTCGAAAATCTTTCCTTTTTTTTTTTTTAAATTCCTGATCTCAAATTCTGACCGTAAGCTTTGGCTACAGGTCTACCTAGTTTAGTACCCTATGACCATGAGCTGCTGTTGAGTGGGAAGAGCAAGAAGAGCAAACATATGTGCTACTTCACCTAAATTCTCTGCCAGTCTTTAGTTGTTCACTCTGCACTCAGGAGGTTTCCTGAACCTTGTGTGGTTTGTGTTTCAGGCAGTCTTCAGCAGATTTCTTTTCCACAAACTTGTCCAGGCTCCCCCTGAACTCGTAAATGTTTTGCATCCATGTCATCTTTTTGCAAGGAATTCCATATGTTCAAAAGCTTTCTGTTGCACGGAGAAACATCGTTGGATGGTTCTGAATCGGATTCCTATCAACATTTTAATGAGCAATATTCTTTTAGTGGAAAAGGTGTGAAATCCCTATGCACCCCTTCTGAACAATCACAATTTTGTAAAACTACATCAGTCATCTGTTTCCAGGTTGAAAAGCCCCAGCCTACTCAATCATTCCTCATATGGAAGTCATTTCATAACATTCCTTGCTGCCTTTCTATGATTTTTGTCTCCAACTTTAATATAGCCCTTTCTAGTTAACAAAATCAACCGTGTTTGCTGTCAAGCTGGAGATGTAGCACGGACTTTGAGAGTGACGTAGTGATGTTCTCCAGTTTGCCCTCTGTACTCTGAGCTTTGATTTCCTGTTGCGTTTCCACCAACTGGTCTGTCATAACCCACAGAGCTCTGTCCTGAGGAGGGGTGGTCAACTCAAAGCCCATGAGTTGGTAGGCCAGGCTAGGGGCCTTTACCTTCATGTGCATCACTTGCATTTGTCTATATTAGAAGATTACCAGATGGAGAAGTAATCCAAAGAACATTCCTTCTGAGTTGTTCTCTGGTAGGCTTGACAGACAGCCTGAATGTTGTGTTCACAAAGTGTTTGCTTTTCCTATCAGTTCCTGAGTAAATATTAAGCAGGCTGTAGGAAGCCGTTCCTGATGGGTGCGTTTTGACAAATATCGGTAATGTCTTGTACACAGGGAAAGCAGATGTCATCTTTTACAAGAGATGGATTTGACGATTTTTAAATTGCTTGCAGTGTTGATCTTTGGGAAGTACAAATATTTTATACAAAAAGTTCAGTCCTGAGGTGGCGAGTGCTTTTTGCAATGTGTTTGTTAGTCCTGGGTCCTTTGGGGATCAGGGATGCTCAGCATCCTTGTAATGAAGAGACTAGGCACCTTTCAGGAGCTTGCTGCAAAACTGCAGTGCAAAGAGTTTGCCTCCAGGCGTTATTTGTTCTACTGAAAAATGAAATATGCTATTAATAAAAGCAAATCAACCAGACAATGGCACACTAAGTCATCTGTGACAGTTGTTGGATTATTATTGAGCACCTGTTGGTTTCTGTTGTTTGCACTGAAGCAAAAAAAAACAACTAGTTGAAAGGAATAAAAAAAAGAAAGGCAATCTGAAATGAAAACACAAGGCAAAAGTAATGAAAGAATTAGATTCATTACTAGATTGCAAAAGAGTGTCACTAAAATTCCTATAGAATAATCCAAGAAGTATTAAACAGTATTATCAGTGAAGTAAAGTTATCAATGATAGTGACAGTTTTGATACTAATAAAATATTGAAATGAGGAAACCCAAAACTCCGAGTTACTTCAAATCATTTGAAACCTTTTGGTATTTTGAGCCTAAACCTATGTGCGGTGCAGTTTTTCCTGCTCGTGGGGAATTGGAGATTAGAAAGATTTCAAGTTAGGGATGGATAGAAGGTGTGTAATTAGTGGCAGGGAGCAGCAATAACGGACTGGAGGATTGGGAATTCTTCTGGTTGCTCCTAGCCTCACTGGCACATGTGCTCTGCCACAGTTGGATCTTATGTCTTACCTGAAACCTGCAGAGAGCAGCTAGTCAGACTTGTCACAAGCCTCATTTAAAAATGGTAGTTCTTACAGTTATGGTAGTTGCAGTGTTAAACAATGGTACTAGGTTTTTTGACTGAAAGAAATATTTAGATAGAGCTTTTGCTTTGTCAGAAAAAAAAAAGAGGGGATGAGGGAAGAATGAGGGGATGTTTGGGGATGTTTGGAGAAGCAAAGTCACGAAGCACTCTTTTCTAAGCGTGCCTTTATTTGATTCTTCCATTCTCTTCTCAGGTGCTGGATTCGATGGAGTTGAAGAAATTAAACGTCACCCTTTCTTTGCTACCATAGACTGGAATGTAAGTGGAGCGACATTGTTATTTTATAAATTATGTTGCTATTTTTTGTTGTAAAGGAAAGAAATAGAAAGCTGCTTTCAGCATTGCCAGTTTTTTTCTAGCTTCCTGTCTCCGTTTTGGCAATGTTCTGGTTTACCCAGTGCTACCTGAGTTCACAGTGTTGCAGAGCAGTGACGGAGCACTGCCGTGTTGCAGTGTCACAGGGAATGCAGAACAGTTGCTGCATTCACCTCTAATGAACATGAAGTATTGATTGGAAATAGGCAGCAAATTGGAAACAGGCAGCAAATTCTTTAAGCAAAAGAATTCCTGTAATATTTCCATTGCAGAGGAAAGCCAAGCTGAAGGACTGGGCTTGAAAGAGAGTCCAGAGGAAAGTAGCCTGATACTATGAGTCTCTCCATCTTCCAGCTTTTATGTTCCATATTAAAATACTTCTCACTGGATCTGGCAAGCTAAGCTGAACGATAAATCTGTGCTTTTAATGCTAGGTGCCTTCAGCAATCCTGTCCTGTAGCCCCACATCTTCTTATGTATGGCAGTAGCTCTGAGATGCTCCAGGACCACTAGTTGCACCCTTTTCCTAAACACACTGGACTTGGCTCCTGGAGCTCGGTGGCTATTTGCAGAACTGGAGTAGCAGGATGTACAGCAGGTTGTGCTACTTTGTGTCATAGGAATCAAACATCCTCCCATAAGGTAGCTTTGTTGGCCATCTCTTGTCACTTTCGGGCCTGATGACCATAGGCCAGTATCTGTGCCTTCCATTATTTTGTGATGGGTGCTACAGAAAAGCATAACATAGATGAATTTTCAGAAGGGTGATTTTATATCACTGAGTATACAAGCCAGGCAGACGTAACAGGAAATAGCAATTTCTCTTGCAAGTGGCTGGAGTT
>JAVCKT010008159.1:0-10924 GCA_032273925.1 Rhynchotus rufescens
AAAGAAAGAAAGAAAGAAAGAAAGAAAGAAAGAAAGAAAGAAAGAAAGAAAAAGAGGAAGAAAATACTATCTATCTTTTCATTCTGCTGTGGTTTTAGATTATTAAATCAACTTGTAAAGTGTGGTCCCTATATTTTAATCTGTGTGGTACTGAGTATAATTGGGCACAATTTCAATTAGCATATCTCACACTGCATAACAATTTGAAAAAAATAATCTTAAGAAGAACAGATATACCAAATAAAACAAAGATAAGAATAATAAATTGTAAGGCTCCAAAACAGTGATTTTTAAGTTAAGTTCCCAATCGGTGAATATTTCAGAGCACTACCCTTGGTGCAGGAGTCTTTGTCACAGATTTTAACAGGAGATGGTGCAGGTTTTTATTTCCTTCTACATTGTAAGTTAGTTCTATAGCAGTCTAGTAGTTACCTTGGAAACAGATTTAAGAAGGACATATTGGTGATTCTGTGAAGACTAATTTTGGGGATTTTTTTTTAGATTTTCAGATACAAGTTGAAGATTATTTTATATGGCAAAATGTTTAAGAATTTGAAAAATTAGTTCAAGTCTTTCTTACTAGTTTAACTATATTGTGGTACAGTAAAACTGACAAGTCATAATAATAGAGTACGATTTTTTTTAAGATACTCAATAAAATATATAAACATGGACAATTATTAAGCTGTTCCTTGCTGACACTTTGCTGATGATACTGATTCATTCTTTCCACTAATATTCACAATATTGCAGACATTATAGCTTTATCTGATCTATTAATACAAATCATTGGTGCCTATTGTAAACACACTCCTGGTGATGAGATGTCCTAGATTCAATTCTCCATCTGTGTCACATTAAATTTTGACAGTTTTAATATATCTGTGAGCTAGATCTTCTCCTCTAATTAATTTTCATGTTCTTTTGGACTATACTGCTTAATATACAATTACATGATTATAAGTTACATGAATATACCTTGCATGAATCAAATAAACTAAAAATCTTATGCTACCACAGTCATCCTATTAATTGATAAGATATTGGAAAATTAAAAAAAAAAAATCAGGGAAAAGAACATGCAGCCTCTTTTATACATTAAAGGAAAACAGCAAATATTTTTACCTCTGTGTGCTTCTATGCTAGCTATTAAAAAGCTAAATGCATATAGTAATTCAAAAAGATTTGCAATGAAAGAAATAGGAGATCTGTTAGCATCAGGACAAGTGAAGTTTGGTTTCCTGTAATTTTAGTGTAAGATTTCTAATATTTAAAAGAAAAAAAAATCCTTCATAGGATTTTTTTACTCACTTGTCTGTTTTCAAGAATTCAATAGCACTGTTGCAATTTTTTATATTGAGTAAATTCCTAAAATAGCTTCCTACAGCTATTGGTGAAACAAAGCAGATAAACCAAAATATTATATCGCAATATTTTTAAGAAACCGTGAATAGATTTTCACTTGTCAATAATAGGATAGTGGATAATACATGTCAATAAAAATATAAATCAAAATATCATTGTTATGATTTCAAATTTCATACATCTCAAAGTGACAGACATACAGTGTTTAAAGTCCATTGAAATAAATAAATAAATAAAGTTGATATTTACTGCTTAATTTTTTAACCTTTAATTTGAAATTTGGGATATTTCGCACAGTTCAAGTGGTCCCTCTTTATACATTTGCTTCCATTTACTCCTCAGTGTCAGTTTTTCATGATTTTGCCTAATTACTTTTATATAAAAAATTCCATATATTCTTTCCATGTGGCATGGTTTCATTTTATTTAAATGTTCTTAGGATATAGATGTTTTAGACTCTTGAGATATTTGCACTCACTGAAAAGTATAAAGTTCCAAGTTTACTTCAGTCTTTAGGTCCCAGGTGAGATGTAAAACAGTCTTGTACCATAAGAAATCAGTTCAGTTAGTGCAAAATTCACATTTTTTCAATTTTAATTATGTAAGAAACTTACATAGCTTTAATGATACATTAAGTATACATTTGATAATAACTGTAAATGAAAAATACCAAATTTATTTGTATCTAGTACAAATGCATTTGTCCTTTTTTTTTTTTTTTTTTTTAAATGTGAATTGCCAAGGCTTAGTTCTGCTGTTCTTCTGTTTGTAATCTGGATATTTTTATCCCTTAAGGTCCATAATACAGTACTCTGAATTGTTTACTTCCTTTTTAACCCCTAAGGGATAAATTTCATTCAAAAAGTATAACTATTATGTTCATCTGTAGTAAATTGTTACAGCTATTTCACCTTTCCTGACTGTAATTCCCTTAAAAGCATTAAGAACACTAAATGCAAATAAATTATGAACAAATCCAGTATGAGTACAAGATCAAGAAATGTAAATCTAGCACATAAGAGACAAGAAATGGTCTGCTTCTTTAGTCTTTGTCTTATTCCATATACAGTTCTTTTTAGACAAAAAACTCCGTGTTTTACTTTTTATAATTTAATGTATACCATACCTACACAGGACACCGAACACACTTAAGTAACTTTTGGCTTTTTCTAATTTTGTATTTTTGACTTTCCACTTTAAAAATGTCAGTTCTTTTATATTTAAGACTTCATACATGTGCTGTCCACACCCATCCAGAAAAAAAAAAGAAACTGAAGATACATTTTTTCAATTAAAAGGCAATCAGGTTTTTGGTCAGAACATGTTATTTATCACTTCCATGGAATACCACAGAGCTGTAACTCTTATAACCCAGCAGGAATGGTCAGGGAATGTTGCATCCCAGCCACTCCTTCACTCTATCCCCTCGGCACAATCTTCTTCAAGGAGGAAAGGATGGATTCAGATATTGCATTTGTATGTTTTACAGAGATCTCTTCCTGGCCGTGTAGTCTTGTTCTCTGTGGCCTGGGTGAGGAGGACAAGAATATGAGATCAAGCCAGAGAATCCGCCCCTATAGTCAATGATGCCAAGATGGTGGTAATGTTCTGCCTAGTACCTTTAAGATATTTTTGTTTGTTTGTTTGAGGACTTAATTCCATCCATCTGATATTCTTGGAAGTCTTTTTATTTTTCAGTCAAAAAATTCCTTTAATAGAAAGACAGCAAATCATTTCCAATTTTCCATTCATCTCCCTTTCCCCATCCTCTTTTTCCTTTCTCTCCCTGATTCATATAGAGAAATGGGTTGAGAACAAAATGTCAAAAGGGTAAATGCTGGACATATCTGAATTTAATTTAACTGCTGTTGTCTTTCCCTTGCAGGGAACAGACATATTTTTGTATATTAAATCAAGTTTGTTTGTTTTTTTTTTTAATAGGTTTATCTTTTAAAAGAAAAAATCAAATGAGATTTCATATTTTAGCACATGTAAACAAGTTTTAAAATTAATAATTAATATCTGCCCTTTGGTAGAATGATCAACACATGAGAATAACTTTGTCCTCTGCTTTTTTCAGTACTAAAATCAACTGTTCAGAGGAATGGCATTATTTACAATATGAAATACTACACTTGGAATTTTATTTCATTACACTGGGATTCCGCAAAATATAAGAATGGAATGAACAGCATTTACTATAGAGTTAGTCCTTTGTATAAAAAAAAAAAAAGCTTGTTTTTCTGCTAACAATATATTTAACAATATAAGAATGAGTATAGAGTGAAACAGTATAACATGAGAGATAAGGATGTAATTTGCTGAAGTGTAAGAAGAAAATAATGTAACAATTGAATTGACTGCAGTATTTCTATGATTCTGCTTTACGAAAGCCATTTCTACTGAAAAGAAAATGCTTTTTTCTTTTTAAAGTCAGGATATAATGGCAAGAAATCAACAGTTACAGCTGCTAAAGATCAGATCACACCAAATACACATCCCTCTCCAAATGTCTTTAGAAAAGACACTTTTTACGGACATGAACAATTCTAGGAAGCAGATAGGCCCTGATCTCATCTGGACTTTATATTGGACCTTTACTAGCAATATTTTGCAGTGGCTTCACAGATTATGAAATTCATGAACTTGATCTAACAAACTCTCAAAGAGGCTGTAGGACAAAGAGAAATCTACTCCCTCAGATCTCTAGATTGACATCTTCATCCTACATAGTCCCTTCCAGTGCAGTGGAGGAAAGACAGATATCCATATGTACCTAGCTGTTATCTATTATCTATCAATCAATTAATCATCTATTTATTTATCTATATCTTATCTATGCATACCCTTCTACATATACTTTGCTCTTATAGGAAGTTTGCAGAGCCACCTATACCAACAATTTATGGAGTATTCATCCAGCTTTCAGGCTTGGGTTACTGAACAGAGTCCTGCAACAATGTAAAAGATTGTAGTTTAGCAGAACTGAAGAAAAAACTGCTGACTGAAAGCAAAAGGAGAGGAAAGTAGGAGTTCCTTGATCAAGGAATAAACTAAGTCATTTGCTTCAGTTCCTAAGCAAACAAATCAGGGTGACAGGGCAAAACTTAACGTTCATGAACAACAGACAAACTCTTTCCTTAGTCTTCATCATGCAGCTAATAGATCAATAAGATCAATAGATTTGTTCCCTGACTAAATGAAATGTCTTTAGAGACTTGGCCTTATTTTTATTTTGTTCCTTTAGATGCGTACTTCTCCTTGGTAAGGTGTCCTGCATTTTACTTTCAGTATATTTCCTTCTTGTCTTCAAAGGAAATTTAAAGCTCAGGAGTTCACTGTGCCGACCTTCTTTTTACACTCATTCTCCTATTATTTCTTCAAAGAGTTATCAGTATGATCCATGTTGCTTTCTGCTGCCATAATCTTACCAAGATTTTCCCAATTTTCTTGAACCAAATTTAGAAGGATTTAAGCATACTAGTGTGTTTCGGTCCAAAACATCCAGCTAGCCTTGTTTACTGTCTTTCATACAGCAAAAAGGCAAAAACAGACATTTAGGACCACAACAAGAATAATGAGATATTTCTTCCAAATATTATCCTGGACTACAGAGGTCTTTGTTCTTGGCAATCTATATCTTTGGAAGTTTTCAAAACCCATCTGGATACAATCTTAAGCAACTTTGTCTAACTTCCTGGTATTCCATATTCCTAAACAACCATAATTCCATTATCACACTGGTTTATGTTTTGAATATTGCTCAAAATGGTTTTATGTCCATAATTATCATTACCTTTAAAAGACAAAGTTAGCCTTGTTCTTTTCCTTCTTTTTCTTCACTGTCTTTTTCTGTCTCCTTATTTTCTAAATATCCTATTTAGGAAAAACATGTAAGTGAATCCCTCCTACTTTATTTTCCTTTACTTCACTTACTATGATAGTGTGTTTGCCAAGCACATTTACTTCTCAGTAATTTGAAATACATCTATATCTTGCATTTCTTTAATCTCTCTTGGCAGCAATTATAAAAAAATACACCTACTTTGTACAAATATAAGTATGATTTTCCATGTATAGAAGGAACTGTTCAATGCTAAACACTAATGTATTAATTAAAGCTGAATTAGCTATTGTTTCAAGGTACCACAATTTACTGTAGCAAGTAACAGTTTTGTTGAAATTTTCTGAAATCACCACTCAAAAAAGCAAGCAAAGCAACATTAAATGTTGAAAAGAATCAGGATCATATGCAGCACAAATCTGTTCATAGGTTATGAATTACCAGTTCAAACATAAAAACGGCCCCAGACAGACCCTTTCCTAGGAATATATCATTCAAAGCTTAATTAGGTCTTGATTTTCTTAAACTTATCTAACTGTGTGACCCTTTGGGGAAATAAGTAAAGAATTTAATATAGCTTCATATCCTGATAAAGAACTCTAGCAGATATCTCGAAAAAAGCATATTAGAAATACCTTTTCTTCCCAGTTGTATCTAATTTATGTAGATCAAATACCTGTAGATATTTAATTCTTGTAAAACCGTTATAATCTTCTTGAGTACTTTTGCTCTCATCATGAAAGGATTTTTACAGCAGGAAGGATAAAGTACAGGTTATTATGATATGAAGCTTTTTTTCTATCTGGTGTTGAAGTACACACAAATCTTTTCCAGCTTAACTCTAGTTAAGCTGGGGAAGTCTAGGGCAGCGCATTCTGAAAGAGCAGAAGATATGTCATTTAAATAGCCTCTCTATCTTTTTTTTTTTTTTTTTTTTTAACTCTGGAAATCTCTGGATTCCTGATGAAAAAGTTGGTTTGTTGGTTTTCCTTCCCCTCTTCAATAATTTGTTCAGCCTCAGACAGAAACGGTACTATGTCTACGCACATGGCCATGCTAGGTTGCTTTGTTTCTGTTGTCTTTTTTCTTTCTTTTTTCTTTTTTTCTCTGCTTGCTTAAATCCTTTAACACAAAATAAGCAAAAACACAGAAACAGCACAGCATAAGCCTTCACAGGCCAAGTTTCACTCAGAATTCACTTTGATATTAGAAAGGAAATGAAGAAGAATTGAAGGCAAATTTGTTTTATTTTCATACTATCTTTTTAAAAAACCTTTCTTTCTGTAAGCTTTTCTTAGCTATTTTTCATACCTAATGGATTTTGAGATGCAGTATGACTGAAGAGCATCTTCCTTGTTCAGAAAGCAGCCATGTATACCACTGTAAAATGTATTTGAAAAAGGTAAAGATCTTATTCTTTTTCTCGAGTATAGTCAAAAGTGTAGTCAATTGGATGTATTTATTCTCTTTTGGAGAGGACTATGGATAGGTAACTGATACTATTATTGTATTACTTTCTTCACAACATTTCTTCTAAGAGTTCTTAGCATTTTTCTCACATCCTTATTCTTCCACAGCACTTTTAATATTTTGTCTCTGTCTCATCCGTTTTTTTTTTCAATTTTTTCTCATGTTCTTGTGGATTTTAATGCTTCCTCTTCTTCCTCCAGTTGAACTTTCAATCTTAGTTCTCGTGTTTTTCCTTTTCAGTCATACATGATTTTTGAAGAGAAAGATGTCCTCTCCATCATATATTCATTTCATTTCATTTCATTTCATTTCATTTCATTTCATTTCATTTCATTTCATTTTCCTCTCTTATTTGGCTTTCTGAGCTTTCTTTTTATTTATTTGTTTATTTATTCTTTATTGTTTGTTTTTTTCTTATTCATGCTTACATAACATAACCCAAAACATGCCTCTTCTTTCTTATACAGCAGTTGAACCCCAGTGGAGCACAGGTATCTCAAAATCTTCAAGAATCTTAAAGACATTTTTGGAGCTTGCAGACTTTTTACTGCACTGGATTTTCTGAGTTTGGAATATTAAGATCAAATTTTAGAATTAACACTTTTTTTTCCATCTTGGCAGAAAATGTTCTGAGGCATTTTCTGCAGAAATTCTCCTTCCTAGTATTTGTAACTGATAAAGAGATCAAGGGATCATTAATACAAGTAAGACTTTTTGCCACTTAATGCAAATTCTTATTATAGTTAAGCTTTCCCTGATTATTTTCATGCACAGATTTCAAAGGAACTAAACAGAAGTTTTAGTCAATAATGTCATGTATGAGAAGAGAGTGGCATGGGGAGTGGTGTTGAATGAAGTACAATGGGATTAATTATTTTGAACTACAACAGTCCAGTGACAAAGCCAGGAAAATCTCATCAATCCTGGTCAAGAGCAAATACATGTTGCCCTCCTGGAAAGACTGATTCTTTATGACCAGTCCTACTCTGTTACTTGTCCTGATTACTCACAAGTTCCTTTTATATATTAAAGACATAACTGAAACTTGCAACTATTAGTAAACAGTTCTATGTGTAGCACATACTTTTCTCTTTGCTTCCACTTCCCTTGAATCTAGTTTGTACTTTTAACATTTTTGTTTTTTTTTTTTTTCTTTGAGGTTTGCTCCTTCATGTCATCCACTACTCATATTCTATAGAAAAGAGAATTAAAATTGCCAGGAGCACAGTTATGTTAAGGCTCAACCAAGATGCTCTATAATGTATCATTAAAATTTTACCAAAGGGTACCTCCTCTGGCTAGCAGCACCTTGCACTTGCTGTTGCTCAGGTCATTCTGATAGAACATATAGTCATCTGAAAATGTAAGGTTGTTTAATGCGCTGCAGAAAAGGTTATAAGTTCCACTAAAAAACATAAACTAGCATTCCAAAGCTGCCACAGAAAAGATAATGATACGTCAGACACAAGTGCATATTTTATCCCACCTTGCCATTTGCTCTTCCACTCAGAGCAAGCAGAAGTAGAAAAATACACCTCACATTTTTTTTTCCCTATTAAATAAAAGTCATATGGAAAATGACTCCAAGCACTGTCATATCAGTGGGTCATTCACCTCCACGGGAACTATTAGAGAAAAATGTCCTTAATGTGACGTGTATTGCCTTCACTGAGGCCACTTGCTATTTTTGCTTCACTGTTATTAGAGCATTTTGTAACCACTCCAAATTCATAACATTGCCATAAATCCGCCTCCCCCCCAAAAAAAATTGTCACCTTTCTTTCTATTTTTTTTTTTTTATTATATACTTTGTTGCTCATCTCACATTTCTTCCAAAAAGAGAAGGAATATCCATTCCTTTTCTCTGAAGCAGAAAAGGCTGTAGTGCTAAAACTATGCTTCAGATTTCATCTATGGCACTAGTTCTACCTTAATTAGACAGATGACCTTGCTCTTATGGAAGCTCTAAATCCACTCCAGATACTGGCTAAAGGTTTTTTACTCTCAGAGAAAAAATAATGTTTTGGTGGCTGAATTGCTTAACTGTCAGTACCTTGCTGCAAGCTGATTCTGCGTATTTCTAGCTGCTCCTATCCGTATTATTTTCCAAATGATGATTTCTATTTTCATTTCTAGGTTCATAGTTCATTTACACTTGATCCTCCAGAGATTCTTTTCTTGAGCAGGCATTTTGTAAAAATGCAGGCCATGGATTAACACTAGTACTCTACTGTAGTCTGGATTGTGTACACTCTAAAAAGAACTTACAGCATGGACCCTTTTTATTCCTGTCGATTAGCTCCTCATTATGATTCCTTTGCTTACTCCATAGTTTGTGTTTCTCTCTAAATTAGAAATGCGGTGTACGATTTAGGTTTTTGTGTGTGTGTGTTTTGGGGGAAGTTGTCTATACAGTAAGTTAATGATATTTGTGTTTCAGATATGCCAGATTTCTTGACTAGTCACTTGAGACACAGTGCAAGAATGAATTACTCTGAACTGTCTTTCTGTCTCCTGACAGGTCTGCTTGAAAAGCATCTTGCCTCAAGCTGAATTCATTGTTATTTCACTTATCTCCAAGTAAGCAAGCGACAGTTTTACAAATCTCTAACGTAAGGCGTGAAATGGAATTCAACAGTAACACTCATTTTCCTCTTTTTGTTTGGCTTTGGCCAAATGAGTAGAGGCTGATATGTCATTAATACAAACAGCATGTTGTGGGGGTGTTTTCTTAAAATATTAAATTTATTAAAATCATTCTGTCTGTGAGACAAAGACAGTAATCTCATGGAGAATTGACTCTCCTTGTTTTATTTATCTCTCCCTATAACAACCTCAAAATATAACCTTCAGAGGGGAATACAATGAACACTGATAGCACTTACTGAAGCGTACGATATTCTTTCTTATTTATACACTTATTTACTGAAGTGTACAGCATTCTTTCTTATTTGAGCAGTAATATGAAACTAATACATTAGTGCTATGTACTGAAGAGTAGTCTAAAAGATCTTCCATATTCCTAGAGGCAAAGTTTTCCTCAACCTTCCAGAACACAGAGATAATCTCAAACATATCCTACTAATTGCAGTGTTGTGAATGAGGATATGTCTATATCTCTAAACTAGACACAGCTTTGTCCCCAACAGCATGATCAACCAGATAGTGAAATCATCAGGATGGACGTGAGCTTATGCAGGTGAGCTCGTGCATCAAACCATGAACATTTTCAAACCCCAAGATCATTCTTAGGAATGAGTTCATCCCACTTTCAGGAATTGATTTTAGTTGCTGTAAAGGGAGTTAGGCAATTTGGCCTCAGAGCCAGAATTTAGTCCTTCACCTCTAGTTTTAATAGTGTCAAAGCTGTCAAAGGCTACTTCGGTCATTCAGGGTTGGCTTGGAACAGCCCTTAACACCTAGATTAGTCATACGTGTTGAGTGAGGCCTTTCTTTGGGTCTTTCATTTGGTTAAAGCAGCACTAAATACCACTTCTGCCAGCAAAAGTTTTCCTCCTTCCCATGACTCCTTTCACCTACAGTTGAGGGTCACCTTCTTAGGATCTGGAATCAAGGCCTACTAGGAAAATACTTGTGGCTGGGTTTCTGTCCTGATCCATGCCACAGCCTTCAAATCTGTGACTGCATTAGTAAATAAAATGGAGCTATTCTGATGCCCTGAGGATATGTCTTATAGTTCAGCTCACTTTCATGAGGCTCAACACAGTTTCTATTCAGGCTGGGTGGTTTTGCTATGTTGAAAACATTCCTTGAAGTATGCTATCTTTGAATGTGTTCAGAGGACAAAACTATGTTAAACTGCGCTAACAACTATATCATGTGACAATGTCCATGACCTTGCTGTGGTAATTACTGAACTGCACACGAACAGTCTTATGATTTAGAATATTAATGTGTCCCCCAGGGGTCAGCACTGGGCCCAGTGCTGATCAACTTGTTTATCAGTGACTTGGATGGGGGCACAGAGCTCACCTTCAGTAAGTTTACAGATGATACCAAACTGAGTGGAGTGAATGGTACTCCAGCGGGCTGTGCTGCCATTCAGAGGGACCTAAACAGGTTAGAGAGTTGGGCAGAGAGAAACCTCATGAGGATCACCAGGGACAAGCTCAGGGTCCTGCACCTGGGGGAGCAATAACACCAGGTACCAGGACACATTAGGGGTTGATCTGCTGGAGAGAAGCTCCATAGAGAGGAATTTAGGAGTGCTGGCTGACAACAAGT
>JAVCKT010008159.1:12671-27993 GCA_032273925.1 Rhynchotus rufescens
TGTTTCTCTTACATAATGCTGAACACTTGTCACTAATAAATCTAGTGCTAATCACCAGTGCTAATAAGTGTGACTCTCTTATCATTAGTGCTCTCCAGGAAGTCTGTCTCTCTATTCCTGATGGGTCATAAAGCCAACAAGAGTGAAACTACACAACCAAATAGCAAAGTCCATAGGAAAATAAAAAATATATAATCAAAAATATATTTTTTCATCTTATGTTTATCTTTGGAAATATTTATGGAGTAGATTGCTCTTGACTACTTCCTGCCTTATATCTCCTTGCATGCTGTGTTGTAGAAAATCTGTTGTGTGTCTGTAACCATAGCTCATTCAGTTCTTTGAAATAAATGGAGGAAAGTCGAACAATTATTTTGGCCTCTCTTGAGACAAAGGATGACATTTTGCTGCTGCTAAATATGGGAAAATGTTTGTTCCAAACAAGGAAGAAATAGATAAGTCCATACCTTGAAGATTTTCAGCCCACAATTGGGTTCAGGTGAGTTACTCAAATTCAGTCCAAATGCCATTTATTTCTCCTACCACTATTACATACATTCCAATGACTAGAATTCCAATGTTCCAATGACTAGAATAAATAAAGACAAAGTTTATAGTTTCTTTATGAATCTGGTTTCAGTTTTTACAGTGAATATAACATGCAAAAATTGCAAAATCAACTGTATATCATGCCTATTTATGTATCTACAATGAGATATAAAACTAAATCATAATAATGAATCTTCTTCATAGAATTAGTAATCAAATAGAATGAACTGAGAGCTATTTTATGATTATTATACAAATACTGGTTATATATTCATTGCTTCAGGAAGAAGTTATGTGATTATCATTAATTCTATGGTGAGATGGATTTTTTTGAAGTACAATAGTACACCGACAATTAAAAGAAATTTAGGGACCAAACTTGTTCTTAGTCACAAAGTTCTGGATTTGCAACGTGCATTAATATTGATTGACATCACCAAGTACAGAGCTGTATAAGCAACAACAAAAGAATGATAGTATTGTATATTTGTATACAGTATATTGTACACTAATATATGTTAACAAAGATAAATACTGACATCTTTAGATATAAAGTACTCTCAATTAAAGAGTAATCCCATTATTTTCACTAAGCTTTTTGAAAATGTAAAATCTGTTTAACTTATGAAAAATAAAGTGTTTTTTTTATCTGTAAATGTGAAAAGAACCTTGTTAAGCTTTTTTTTTCTACTTTTTATGGATTATAATTTGAATACATTCTATCTAATCTATAATTCCTTTCAGATAATAGTAGCATATTGCTATGCAAATGTCACTACTTTGTATTGCTATAACATGAACAGATCTTGACACACTATTCACCTCTACCTCTTACAGTCAGCTTCAGGAAGGGCATTAATGATGTCATGTATTTTTGTCTTTCTTTGATTCTTGCTCCAGGCATGAATCAAAACTTCTTGACTCAAGAAAGGACATGGAGGTAAGCAAACGTTATAATAGTCAGCTCAAACTTTGATATCAGCTTTAACCATATATGAATACATGGCTAAAAGAAATACTACTTTATGAAAGCATGCTGTAAAAGATAAATCATGTTGTGCACAATGTAGTTGTTCCAAAAACAGAACAGCTCTATATTAGGTTAAAATCATGATAGAGTTTATATTCAATATCTCAAAAGCATGTGGATTGGACTGTCTTTCAGAAAATTTCTCCTTCTCCTGATATCACAGACTGGAAAGTTAGATGGTTGACAAGCTATGAAACCTGTTCTTCTTCCTAGGCACTTTTTATGCAAAACAATGTCAGCTCAAATTTAATACAACATTAAGAAATTTTCTTTTTGATCTCATTCCCTATTACAAAATTGTATAATGAAAATAGACTGTGTCTAAGGTGCAACTGACAAGTGCATGGATTTCTGAGTTGGTGCTGCATATTTTTTTCTTTATCTCTCTGAATTTATTTGTGCTCAGGATCTGAAGTGCTTTTGAATGAAAGCAAAATCAAACACTACTCTTAAATTCCAATTCAAATACTTTTGTTATCCAAAATTGCCATAATTTTTGTTTATTTATTTTGTTGGAAAACCTCTGCTTGGTGGATGGAATGTGTTGCAGTAGCAACACAGAATTGCTATACTGCAGGAGATCTACAGTCCATCCAGGCAATATCTTTCCTCCCCCTCCCAGTGACCAGCATCAAACTACTCCAGATGAAAGCACCAGATGCCCTGCAATCTGCAGATTTAAAAAACCTGCCCACAGGCAGGATATCTTTAATTTCAGACAGTCATGGCAGGTCTCATTTTACTAAATATTGACATAAACAATGTGACATCTGCAGCTAGGCTGCTCATTCAGACTTTTTTACTAGTTATAGGAGAAAATAGGGCATTTCTAGAGCACAAGTCGTTAGATGTATTTTAAAATATCTAATTCTCTCTATTGGATATAAAAATAAATGAGATGATGAGCTCATTAATTTCCACTATATTCATCCAAAGGTAAGTGAAATGCAGAATATCCTCAGAAAACAGTTTAATCCCTGAAACAAGCAGTTATAGCAACATTCTAAAATTCCCCAGTCCGTGATGGAAAATTAATGAGCAGTGCATGCAACTTTGTTTAATATATTGGTATTTCAACATTACTGCGAAAGCACATTGCAGGTTAATTCCAGTTTAACAATATAATCCTTGAAAAGCCTTTGCTTATTACCAGGAGTACTGGGGAAACGGGTCAATGAGGTTGTTTATGAAAGAGGAGCTGATGCAAACAGAAAGACGCTCTTATCAGTACCTGAGTGTAAAATAACTGCCAACCGTGATTCACTGCAGGAATTAGGGAAGGTGATTGATAAAGGGAGGATACCAGAAATGTAAGGCAGCACCATGTAAGAGGAATGTAAACAGTTCAGCATTCCTCACTGCACTTACAGCCATGGTAACGATAACAACCTCCTTGTTGTTGACATACTTTGCAGGTCAACATTGCCTCTCCTGTCTAGGGGCTCCTAGATGCTGAACACCTTCTCAGTACTTTTAGAAGTGTTTACCTTCTGGCCAAGGAACAGCAGCATATCTTCTCCCGTGCCTCCCTGGCACGCTGGGATAGTGACAGTACTGAATCTATTCAGCCTCCCCAAACCACTTTCTAAGCATTGAGCAGGTCAGTCATACAGGCCAAAATATCTATTATCCTCCTTCTATACTTGAAAAAAAATCAGAATTATTACATTTTGTGAGAACAGATGAATTATTTTAAATTATTGCCTATTAATTTTGCTAGCATTTTGGACAAACTGAAAGCTCCAGTAATAATATCATAATATTCCTAAGAGTCAGATTTGCATCCAATGTCTTTGTCTACCGTATCAAATTAGAATAAACTCTTAAAGCATGTGGAATCCTGAACCTTTCCTGTATCCTAAAGTAATGCTGCTGGTTTAATCCTACTTATTTTGTAAGATAGCATTATTGCTTCAGTCAGTTACTTCATCTGAGATTCTTACAGATCTACTACAAGTAGTGATACAAGTAATACAATACAAGCATTACATGAATCAGACAGCCATTGTGCACAATTTTATTGAGAAGAACAAGATCCTCCCAAGCAGCTTTGCATGTTGGTGTATTCCAGTTGTCCAACTGTCCCTCTTTTATCAAGAACCAAAGTATTACTCATCAAAGCATTTAACCACTGACATGCTTTTAAGAGATATTTCAATAACCCTGAACTTATGCATAATTCATTTTCATTATTTCTTCTGTGTATGGATGATACTACTTAGATATGCAACGTTCCTGCACCAAAAGAAGTTAAAGTGGTGCTCAGGGCAGACAACAATTCTTTTTTTCCCAAAAAAAGAAAAAAAAAAGTGTTCATTTTTTTAAAAATTGATCCTTTATGCTTCTTTAAGGATACTGAGGATATAATTAACATTGAAGCTATAAAGGAAAGGATTATAGAGCAAATGGCCAGAATTATGTGCTATTTACCCAGAGTCCTGAAAAGAATTCAAGGCTTCAATAGCTGAACTATTAACAATGGTATGAAATCTTTCACTTGGAAGTACTTAGCTATTAGAGGATGGGAAGGTTCTTAGTGTGATGCCAACTTGTAAGAATGATTTCAGAGTAAATCTGGAGGTATACTAATCTATAATTCTGACGTCCATACCACACAAATCAGGCAATCTGTAATAAAGAATAGACTTAGCTTGATACATATCGTGTATTAGGGAAAGCAAGCATGACTCTTGTCCAGATTAATCATGGCTAACAAACATTTGAGAGCTCTCTTGTTAGATCAACTGTCATACGAATAAGGGAAAGCTGGTTCATAAAATATCTTTGAATCTTTAAAGTGCATTTCAAAAATAGAAACAAAGGCCCATTAGGAAATTGCTCACATTGATAAATAGTTAAAAAATAGAAAAGAGAAGATTTAGTACGTGGTCATTGTTATGAACGGAGTAAAAGCAACACACAGATCACACCAGAATACTTTGATGATCTGTGCTATTAACATACCCATAAATGATTAGGAAAGGGCAAGTAGCTGAAGCGACAAAACCGGCTGAGAAATTTAAATTGTTCATGGTTGTAAAAAAATGCCGGGCGACCACATAACATTGCAGAAAGACTTAGGCAAGTCCTCGCTATACTGAACACCAGACCAAAATAAAAGGAAGATAAAGTGTAGATAAAAGTAACATAATATATCCAAGATGAACGAGACTCATTTTATGCATACAATCTTGGTATTAGCAGGCAGGCATACCAGAACTGCTCTCGAGTGAATTTTAGTAGCAAGTTCCAGGTGAAATGTTGGCTAGGGACTCACTACAGCTAAAAAGCAAAGAAAATGTTACACAGTATTAGAAAAGAAATAGAAGACAAATTAGCATTTTGCTGCTAGGCTGAATAGATTCAGACAATAAAGTATTATGCCGCTATAATCTGGAATTGCTTTTTATTTGCAAAATTAAGAAAAAGGTGCTTTAACATTTTCTTGGAGTGTTTTAGAAATAATAGTAGTAATACCTCTGTGAACTCAGCTTCTTGTGTTAAATCCATTTTAAAGGTCACCGGTTCCTAAAGTGTAATGATAAGTGTTGATAGTCATTGCTAATTAGAATAACCTCCTACATGCTGGGTCTGCATTTTAAAAGCACTTGTTTCCTTTGTTTGAGAAAATAAGTTTTGCAACTAATGGCAAATTCTGAAGTTGGTCCCCAGTTATAGACAAATGCAGATGCAAGCTCTTTCTCTTTCTCTATTTTATTTTTTATTTTTTCCTTTTCCCTCTCTTTCCTTTCTGGCTTCATCAGCACAGTGGGAGAAGTAGCAGTTGGAAGTGATGAAACCAAACCACTACAAAATAATTGAGACTGCATTAGCACCAGAAATGTTTTAGAACCAATTAATGGGGATATTCACTAAAAGCCCCATTATCTCTTTAAAAGAACTTTACATGCTTATGTCATGCAGCTCATAAATAACAGGGATCTAAAAGGAAATCCCTTTGTAAGTTGTTCTTGAGACTTTGTAAGAGTAGGTGCCAGTCATGGAGCTATTGGAACATAAATTAATGTTCAGAATAAAAGCACCATGGAATGAATCATGATCTCATTTTGGAAATGACCGTGAGTGTAGAGAGAAGACTTTGGCCAGACTGGTTACGTTACAGACACACAAGGGAACTGAGGAGATTTGGATTAAACAAGGGATGTCAGCCATGCTTTACTAGTGATTTAAAGATGCTGTTAAAATAAGACACAGTGGAGAGAAAGCAAAAAGGAGCACGTAAGTACATATAAAGTCATATAGCTAAATGACGAAAACCAAACGGAATGCAAATAGACCAGCAATCTATGCTTACTTTAGTAGAAGCCAGTCGAAGAACTATGTAGTGCAATAAATCAGCTGGATTACAAGTCAAGAAGCAGGCAACCAGTCAAGTAAACCTGTGGCTACAGTGTCAGATGATGCATCACTGCATGAATGAGCAAACATTTAAGACATCAGGCTCCTTCAGAAAACCAGCTTCATCATTTATGCTGGTATTTGAGGTGAAGCTTAATTGCCTTCTTGCAGAATTGTAATGCAGGGATAATTCCAGGAAGGTCCAAACTGACCTTGTTCCTGAAATAGCAAAGGGAATTTGGACTGAAACATCAGTTGTTGTTTTTACATTTGGAATCTTGTCTAGATATAATCTTAAACAATCTTAAACAGTCTTTGTGAACTGCTGTTTGGTGACATCTTAGTTACTATTAACTATCAAGAGGGTATAACAAGATCCAACCCAGAGGAATCAAACTGTGATCTGTTTTAATAAACTTTCTGTGACAGTGTCCATGCCGGGTAAACAAGAAATCTTATCAGGAAAAGCCACAGAATAATCAGATGTAGCAGCGGACCACATCAGGATTAGGTTAACATGTACTGGGGAGAATTGCATCTTCTTTTTTTCCCCACGTCCCTAGTGTGTAGCTCTCATTTAATCTCTCTGTAGATGTTACGATATTCTGATATCATATATGTATGATATATGATATGTATATATATACATATAATGGTTCAGACACCAGGGAAAGGACATAGAGCCTTCAGGGACCTAGGATACCTGGGATTTAGGTATCCTACATGTATTTGCTAGCTAGAAATTTGAGTATTTAAGGGGTGCTTTTACCAAAATATGGGGTTGCATGTGCTAAACAATCTGGTTTCAGTGATAGAATTTCACTGTAGTTTTAACTGGCTTATCTTTGGGATGGATGCTATAGAGGAAAACAAGGCAATTATTTTCCTTAAAAAAAGAAAATTGACAAAACAAATAAAACAAACAAGCAGACCACCACCACTACCAAACACTGTAATGAGTTCAGCAGTGTAGTTACTGCCCTCAGTTTGGCAATGGTTCTGTTTATGCCTTTGAGTGTCAAGCTTTCATTTCGTACTACTAAATAATACTTCCCTGGATTACTATATCTGGCAGTGGTTAATATTTTACTTTGCCTGTTTTTTTTTTTTTTTTTTTTTCAATTTACACTCATTACACTGTTGTGTAATACTCTAATAGGTGGATTGAAGTTGTGTTTATGTTGAATATATCCCACTAGGAATATCAGGTAGCAACATAACTTTCATTTATTGCTTCTTCAACAGAAAATAAACTCTGTTTTATTAAATTAGACAGAGGATATTTCTGATAAATTTACTGAAAGGTGTCCAGTCTTATACTGGTCAATGTCTCCTTGGATGATACTACACCAAAATATTGTGTTTATCTTGTACAAATTAATGGAACAACTTTGTAGAGAAAGAAACGTAAGAAAAACAAACCTTAGCAAAGGTGCATTAGTTCTAAGTGTATTCACAGATGAATGTTGATTCGCTTTCATTTTACTCAATGTCTCAATATTTTAATTTTTTTTATTGCTTTAAAATACATAAGTAGTAACCATTGGGATTAAATTGCAAAACCTTTTTTTTTGAATACTTCTATTTTTCTGTCACCTAATTTGCTATCACATTTTGATTTCTGACAGAATCTGCAATAGATTTAGTAATTTTCTGGAGATATTCAAAACCCGCTTGAACACAATCCTATGCCTCATGCTCTAGGTGACTCTGTATGTGCAGGAGGGTTGGACTAGATGATCTCTAAAAGGTCTCTTATAACCTTAATAATTCTGTGATTCTGTTATTCAAATCTGGGGTTGTACCTTGTTTCTTGGGCTAAGAATGTGAGGTAGCAGGAAGCAAAACTATTCACACATTTGTACTAAAACACTCAAAATAAAGTTCCAGATATAACAAGAAGCATGTGATCACCTAAACATCAAACAAAAGTATGGAATTTATGGCCCTGGCTGCTTTTACTGGAAGAGGTTTAAACCTGTATGTCTCCTGAGAGAGCTATCAAGCTAGGTAGATGAGATAGGTGACTTCTTCACTTGTTTATGTTATTCTGCTCTGTTTCGCATTTCATAATAAAATATTCATTAAGGCATTAAAATTTGCTATATAGGCTGATAATTAAGACAGCCATTTGAATTCTAAGTCCTGTGCCGATTAGTATTTCAGTATGAAGGCATCCATCAACTTGGATTTAAACCTCTCTTCTAAATCAGGTGTCCTAAACTACCAACCATAGAGGCAGTCTCATTTTGATTTGATGAATATTTAATTACATCCAAAGTGAAGAGAGCGAGAGCAACATTATCTGTCTGGGCAGCTGGAAATTATCATGGTCACTGCAGAGCCAAGGCCTCAGTTGTGAAATTTCCAGAATTTCTAGGCTCCTAAATCCACATGAACCCATCTGTTGACCTGTGAATTTGAAAATGCTGGAAACCTTCAGGCAAGTTGTAAAGGAGATAGGGTCCTATGGGTCTTTGTTCTCTCACCTATTCATTTATTTATTAATGAGGTGCTAAAGAATTCAGCAGGTGGGCTGGCATGAAATTAGGGATTTCTAAGATATTTTTTGGCATGAGCAGATACATCAAAATGCTGTGTTATACTGCACCTTCACTGTGAAGTCTTAAAAATATTTGGCTTTTACTGATTCAGCATTTTTCAATGAAAAAAGCATTTGTATTTTCCAAACAGGTAAATGTTTACTTCACAGGCCTAATTCATTATACTGAATAATAACACACCCTGAAGGAGAACTCTCCATAGACGAGCATGACTGTGTCACTGGTTTCTAGTACGTATGTGCCTTGGTGAAGAATGTGTTCCTGATATTTGTGTAAATTAAGAAGCCAGGGTCTTACTGCTTTAAGTGAGAGGATGAGATGATCTGATCAGCGTGCCAAGTTCCTGTAACTCATCACTTTCTATTCCCCGTGAAGAGGCATTCCCCTACTTAGGCTGCCAAAAGCTGGTTTCTATTTCACAGTCCAAAGAATGATGTTAAATCTCATTTACTTACTACCTGATTCTTAGGCTATTTACTGAAAAAAAAAATTCTGATTTGCACTTTGGTTTAAATAGTGTTCAGTCACTAACAAAATTCTCCTTTTTTCTTACTCTTTTGCTCTTTTCTTTTCCTATCCCCTTCTTCCCTTTCCTCCTCCCACCCTCCTTGGGCATATTTCCAAGAGCGAGTGAAAAATGGGTCCCCAGCTACATACAATAGGCAGTGCTTACTGTTTCATTCTTCTTTCAGTGAAATTAAAGTCATAGAATAGGATGCATTTGGAGTCAAACTTTTTCAAAAAGCTACGTTAGTATATTACACAGTATTTTTCCCTGTATATTAGGTTGTATTTTTCTCTGGTGCTGGAACTTAGATTCATGTAATATTTACATGTAAGTCTTCAGCAACTTTCCAAAACCTGCCACATATTGCAAGTCGCACCCAGAACAAGCAAGTGTAATCCTGAGGAGATAAATATAATCCAGTTGCTAGCATTGATTTCTTTAGCATTTTATCAAACTCCCTGTTGTAGCAACCGTCTTATGCTGTTTTTCCATTCTGCTTAACCAGCAGATGACTCAGTCTACAGACCGAGATTATGTAGTACAATTATAGCATTCAAAATGGTGTATGTGTGACTACTCAGAGCTTGCCTTCACTCTGTTATTGGCTACTAGCACACTAAGCTAAATGCAAGTTAACAAATTCCTAAAAATACCCCAAGGATGAATCATCCCTTTCAAAAGGGTTCTGGAGAGTGTTTACCACTGTGATGGTAAGTCACGGGGTAGTAAGGAAGCCAATTTCTGTTACAGAAAGAGACAAGCTTGAGTCAGCCAAATGCTATGTTACAGATTCTGAATGCTTTGCCCGGAAAAAGGCTATTATGAGTTAATGTCCTCAAGCCTGGGCAACAGAAAGCGACTGCTAAAGCAAAAATTTCCCAGAGTATCCACATATCTTACAAGTCTGATTGCTCTCCTCAGGAATTCAGCAGTTACTCCCAAACTAAGTAACTTGTCTGTCATTTGGAAACAGTTAAAATTGCAGAGCCTGTTCCTTTTTAAATTTAGCTGCTAGATTTTCAAGTTTGAAATTTGAAAATGTGTATTCCAATCCATTGCACAGAAGTGTGTTTAAACGTTCGCTGCTACCAGTAAAACAAATTGAAGTGTTTTTGAAAGAAAGAGATTAAAATGCTGTTTCTCCTTCTTAAAAACATTGTTTGTTATATCCAGTATGAAATGAAAAAGGCTAGAAATATAATGGTTAATGACGAAGAATAATAAAATGTAAGTGAAAATCGCATTGATATTTCAACGTTTGCCCTATAGTAAACCAATAATAGCCTGTAATAATTTTACTTATTTATACATTTTCAGCTGAGTCTAGTCACACTATGTTATTACATTATTCACAGTACTTTAATTTGCTTGAAAATTTACTGCAAATTGAAGTGTCAAGAAATGTCTGAAAACTACATTCACAAAGCCCTTTCTGTTTGCTGGATTATTCTGTACATTGCATT
Organism: Rhynchotus rufescens; assembly: GCA_032273925.1. NCBI lineage: Eukaryota > Metazoa > Chordata > Aves > Tinamiformes > Tinamidae > Rhynchotus > Rhynchotus rufescens. The sequence goes on from JAVCKT010008159.1 coordinate 23,145, forward strand.
TTGATCCCCGGCAGATGGCACAGGCAGACGTGCTCTGCGGAACTCACCAGTGTGGCTGAAGGAGCTGCCCCCGCTCACATTCAGCAGTGCTCCTCCTGTGGTAGGCACCATCCTTGCATGTCTGAGATACCATAGCTGGTGATGTGGCTGCATCGAGGCCTCACTTCCCTGGTGTTTTGGACAAACAGCATACATCTAATACATACATTCATACAGGTGGCTTGATATAGCCACTAAATATAGCTAAAGAAAACAATGGGAGCACCTTTACTCAAACCAGATATTAGTCTGGCGGAATAAATCCTGAAGCTCTTAAGTACAGAGGGAGCTTAAAAGAGTGGATCCGGAGCCTGGTCTGCTTCTGTGCAAAACTATGTGAACTTAAACATTTTGGAAAGATGATTGAAAAACCATGAAAATTCTTCCATTCTTGTATTTTAACATGTTGAAAAATATGGCCGTGCTGTTTAGATAAATGTGAAAGAGGCAGTATAAAACACTTCTTAGAAATCTTGTATCAAGTAATTGATCATACAGGATGCACATCACAGACAAGTCCTAATATATCTCTCTTTTCATGCATCACCTTCTGTTTTCAAGAGTGTTGTCTATCATTCAGTATAGAGGAAGAAAGGCAGACGCATGCTGTGGGAAATTAGAATAAAGTTTATGACCAATAAAATTAATAAATAGAATTTCTAAAATAGGTGCAGTGTAGATGATATATTCTGCCATGTTATTCTCTGGGCATTGTGCATTGCAGCAAAACAGCAGTTAAAATTCTTCACCAGTAAACAATGAAACCTATTAGATGAAAGGACATAGATTAAAATTCTCCCCTTCACAAACTAGATAACGTTGATACTCTGCCTGGAAACTGCTGACAGCTCAGAGTAGGTTACTCCATTTTTTTTCACTTTAATAGAGTTCAGTAAAGCCTTTCTGAATTAAAAGCCTGTTTTACACTTGTCAGCATATTTACAATTTATTTATACTCTGTTTGTTCCTTGACTCCTCCCTCTTACAATTATGCTTTAATAAGCAGGCTGATGTTTGTGTTGCTGCTGCTATAAATCTTTGAGAAAGTAGCCTATTAAAAGGCTCACTTTACCTCGCACATCTCTCGTCAGAAAGTGTCATATAAGATGTGCTACTGCCATATTTGTATAGATAAATCTGGGGTATTGCCTGCTGGAAAAAAAAAATATGTAGAGTTAAAGAGGATATCTTTAGATAATCACCTGTGTTTGAGACTCTCAAACATGCCCCAGAAATGTTTGTGTTAGTAAACATTCCTGCTTGAGCCCTGGAGAAGTGGAGAGGAGAGGAGAGTTATGTAACTGTGGAGGCCTCGCGAAAGCTGCTTGCAAAACCTTTGCTTTTATGTAGCCCAGGCTCCAAGCTCTTAGCTGCTGCACTTTGTCACTCGACCCATTTGCCATCCTTGCAGAGCTTCACAAAGCGAAATGCAAAATAAATGAGGCTGCAGGCAGGACTCCACTTAACAGCCTCTGGGAGCTGTTTATCAAACCAGAGATGTGCCTCACATCTATCACTGGCTATAAGAATAGCTCAGGACACTCAGGGTGACTACTGAAGAGCTGGAGACTTATTTGATAATCCAAACAGTTGTATGACCACGAGTTAACAGTAAAAGTTTGAAAATTTCAGGCTTTTTAAGAATTTCTTTCTTCACTTTTTCAAAGCTGGAGGAAGGAGGCTGGTGGTGTGAGTAGACCTCTCATAAACTTTAGACCCAAGAAAAATCATAATCACCAGTGTTCCGTGAAATTTCAGGTTCCCAAAACCAAGAACAGACTGTTTAATTAGTTGATAGCCACAAAAGTATAAAGGAAAGGTTGGTAATGACAAGTAGTAATAAGCATTTATGAAAGAAGACTGCTTGAAAGCTTCAATAGCCTGGTAGAAAAAAAAAATAGGCTCCTTTTTAATCCCAATTATATATATATTTATATTTTAAGAAAGAAAGAAAATAAAAATGTGGGGTAGAAGTACAATGTAAATCGAATGCACAAATGCCCAGTAGTACATCAAATCACACATTGTTTTTATATATGCTGACATCTGGAAAGAGTTTACATAGTCCCACTTATGTCCTTTTGATTTTGTAATAGGTGAACAATGGAAAGTTTTTTTAGGAACCCATAGCCACACTAAAGATTATTGAAATGCCAAATTCACAGAGTTTTACACCAATTTTCTTCTCCTTCTCACAAGCGTATGATGCTATTAAATTCACATCTAAGCAACAGCAAAAAGTATTCTGGATTAAAATTATACATGTAGAAAGAGTCAGTCCCTCAGAAAACTGCTTGTGAAAGTAGAAACAGAAATAATTGTATTAAATGCATATTTTTTTCCAATTCCATATGTATTTGTTATAAATAGAGATGTGTGAATAAGTTTATTTTTTCTAACAACTCTAAAAAAGAAAACCCATCAATGAATCTACAGAAATCAAAATACATTTAGTATTGATTAAAAATAAAACATTTTAAAAAGTTGAAATGAAGTGTTATCTTTTTTTGAATTTTTGCAAGAACAATTTGGCAAAGAGATGGATTTATGAAGTATTTCAGTACAGTTGTACATATGTTCTTCACATACGAAGAGCGGGCTAGAAAAGTTTTGAACAAATCACAAATTAGAAAATCACAGTATGCTTAGCAACTGCAGAGAAAATTTCAAAATGTCATTTACACCAATAGCACTAAAATCTAATATGTGACATAATTTTCTATTTGGGGGCCTATTTTCTTACTTATTTGCCATATTTTTTTCTTCTTTCTTTTCCTTTTCTTATTCTTCTCACTTTCTGTATATACCTCCTTTATTTTGGATACAAATAGTGAAATCAGGTAGTCTATATATTTGAAATCAAAGGGAAAAACATACTACGGTCCCTAGATATTTCAGGTTTTGTATGACTGACACTATTATATGCTGGATTAGTTTGTATTTTTAATACTCCTCAGGAGCTAGTCACTTTGTTAGCCTACTAGGACTGGGAATAACTAAGCAAACAAACAGAAGAGAGAACCTTGCTCTGACTGTTAAACTAAGCAAACATGACAAGGAAATCACTAGGGTAGGCTCATACATATGCACTGTCAAGGTGCCATCTTGCCAAAGTGTATTTTTTTCACATTTTTTATACTGTCAGCGGGTTTTAGAAATGAAATACATGTATTTCATTTTTGGATTTAAAAAGAAAGCTTTAAAATCCTTCACTGTAGCTTTTTCAACATGATATTAAGTAAAAATGCTGTTATTGAAAAAAGAGAAAAGGTGCAGAAAAAGGACATTGTGATAGGTTTAAAAAAGTGCTTCTAGTGACTCATTAAAGCGAATAGCAATGATGATTTTAAACACTACTGCTGTTTCCATCAGTGTCCTGCAGGTTCTCCAGTAAGGAAGGAAAGCGTCAGGGTCTTGAAATGAAATAGACAAACGTGTAAAGTTCCCAAGTGCTTAAATTCATCCTCCTTCACTGAAACACTAAATTATAACCTTTTAATTAAAACTACTTTATTTTAGGGCTGATATGGGCTGAGCTAGGAGCATGCAAGAGGCTTAATTTCAGGTGGTGATCATGTGGGGGACTGAATTTCAGGCTCCCTGAGACCTTTCGTGGTGGTCACAGATGTCTGAGTGCCAGCAGCACAGGCAGTGGAAACATTTGATACTCTTGCCTGGCAGTTCACTCTGCTTCTTAGAAAACTCATTCAAAATTTGGTCTCTTTCAAGTATTTTTTATGCTGTTATATGTTGCATTTGACTATGCAGCAAGTGTAATATGCCTTCCCTTTTCTTCACAATAATTTGAAAAAAAAAAAAAAAAAAAAAAAAAAGCAGGTACCTCAACAAGTGGTATGTCAGATGGACCTTCACTGGAGACTGTGGATACAGTGCTTTGCAATATGCACATGCCAGAGTTCCAGGTGGCTTTACAGTCTTCATTAAGAGATGTATATGGAGAAAACGAAAGAAACACAAATTCTAAAAATGCAAATTTGCGTGTTCGCTATTTTAGGTAAGGAATGAGAATCAGCCAACAGCTGCTTTCTGCCCACCTGCAGCTGCTAACTGCTTTGCCTCTATATGTATGGAAACATTTTGTCAAGTGTCTCAAAACTCTTCTATGAACTATTAATAATACTGTGTGCATAAACAGAAGGAAAAAAAGAAAGGAGAGAGAAAAGGGGTAAAGAGGAGAAAGAAGAAAATTAGACTATGAACATCTGAGAAAAGACAGGAAAACTTGAAGGAAGCTTCCTCTTCTCTGTCAAACCAAGACAAACAGAAATCATTCTATCCATAATTTAAGACATAGTCACTTCATCCAGCTGCTCTTTCTGTGACAGAGGACTGAAAGAGTTAACAGGAGATGTGAGATATCTGTTAAGAATGAAGATGATGGAGAACAATTTTCTCCTTTTTTCCTTTACGTATTTTTGTTTAAAGGTCTTCTAGGTTTTTTACCATAATTGTCATTTATCATATTTCTTGGCACAACACTAATGAACCAGCATAAAACATTTATTTGTCAAATTTATCACAACCTGCCTCCCGGCCTCTGTCTCTTCCTTCCTCGTTTGCCTCTGTCCCTTCCTTCCGTCCATCTGTCCATCCTTCCTGTAGCTCATCAAAACTAATTGCAGTTTCCATAAATTTGTTCAGGGGTATCTAGCCAAGAAAAGTTTCAGAAGACATAAAATCTGTGTCTGTATAAAATCTTATAGGACTCTGCGAGGATGTGGAGAGAAAGTTGCTTTTTTTTTTTTTTTTAATTTTGACAGCTCTGTGTTTCCAGTTTGTATATGTAATA
>JAVCKT010008160.1:0-32405 GCA_032273925.1 Rhynchotus rufescens
GTTGATGGATGGGACGAAATTCAGGTCTGCCTTTGCCGTGTAGCAGGCAGCTCTCCAGAGCAGTAGAGCCCAGTGTGGGCAAGTGGGGGGCTGTTCAGGTGGCAATTGCTCGGGCTTGGCCGGGACATTTCTTCAATTTTTACCCCTATAAATGACATTCAGCCTGGTTTTGTTTAGGAATTACTGGCGACAAGAGACAGTCCTCGCAAATACTGCCAAAAGCAGGGCCAGCCAAATGTTAAGAAATAGGCATGTTACTTGGAAATTCACTGCAAAATTACACCATCATTGACGAAGTGATAATTCTGATAATGGTACTTAACTGCAATCACCATCACGAAGTCTTTCTTTCGAGCACCATTTAAATATTTTCTGCCATGAAACTCCAGTTTGGGAATGCATGTGTATCCTTATCACAAGTATGAGCAGAAGCTCCTGATAAGCAGCAGTTTTTCAGCCTGTCCTTGAGCTGAAACTGAATTTTGATAGCCAGGGTACGAACAGAAGAGCATTTGATTTTAACAGTAGCTTGAACCTGTTTCTGTCAATTCATGAATGGAGGATTAATCTTGAAATTAGCAGAAATTTTGTCACAAATTTAGAAAGAGATAAGATTAGGCGCCTGTATAAGTGAAAACATGAAGACTATCCTTCACATTTGTCAAAAAAAGTTTCTAATTTCTAGATTGTATTCTACTAATACTGCTCTATTTTAAAGAGGTCATATTTTAAGCTCTTTGTATTAACTCTTATATGTGTCTCCCTGAAAAATATTTCAGGGCATATCTAAAAACTGACAGCAGTTTACACTGTTTGAGAGTTTGGTAATTACGGATTTTTGTCCCTTATTGTGAAATTGCTTGTTTTCAGAAACTTATGGTGTTGCAAAACAGAATTCAGAGTTAATAAACAGAGTGACTTTAAAAAGAGGAAGCAGTGGGGAAATATGGGGAAGTTCTGTACCCAATGTTACTTCACTTTGTGGAGAGAGCAATAGTTTCAATTCGAGTCACAATTTCTCCTTGATGTCCCTTTCAGTGAAGGAGCCCAGAAACTGAACAATTCCATGAAGATAGGGATAACTTAGAGAATCAAATGTTTTGAAGGTGCTTAAAAGGATACTCAAACTGTGGAGGGACAATCTAAAATGATATTAGGAAATAATACAGAACTATGTTTCACAGAGCTAAGCCATTCATTTCCAAGGCTGTTTTCCAAAGTGAAACAACAGATTCCAGCAGGCAGGAAGCAAGCTCAGACTCGGTGCCTATGTTAACCATACTTGTCCATACCAGTTACCTACTCTCAATGCTAACCAAGGAGTAAAATTTCATCTGACTTGGCTTTGGGATGAATTTTTCCAACTCCTTAAAGATGGACATTTTCTCTAAGCACAGTGACTTTATGCACTTGCTGAAAATCTTACAAGAGGTACAAACTCTGGACTTGATAAATGCTTATCCTCATTAATTGATGGAGATTAAATAAGGCTGCTAATCAGCCTATCCTATTTATAAAAGCACTATAGTTACAGAAGCAGCTCTGAGCTGGCCGGCTTTGGCAGTGACCTTGGAAGCTCAGCCTCCTGGGCTGAATATAACGCTCAGAGCAGCGGCACCTCTTCCCTCTTTGCAGGCCAAGTGCCATGAGAAATACAAGAGTTAGGTGGCTTTGCAGAGGGCCCTCCCCAACAACATGCTCACAACAGGTTACAACACTCATAACACGGGTTGTTCTTCCTTTCTTCCAGGGAAGATGCGAGAAGAAAGTGAATAAATAGGATCTCTAAGAGTAACATTGAGAAATAAATATAAAAAGACACTAGTTTTTCCAGCTTAGACACTCAGTTCTGTGAAATACAATTTTGTTGGCTGTAAATTTACAAAAAAAAAAAAAAAAAAAACAGGTAAATTAGCAAAATTTGTAACTGTTAAGGGGAGCCTCAACTAACCATATAGAAGACTGGTGCCAGATATAGGAAGGCCCAGCTCAGGTTCCATCTAGAGCCCCAGGCCTTGCCTTCAGCAGACGACATTTGCACTGAACAGGAAATACTGGTGTCTCTAGTAAAATTCAACTGGGCTGAAGAGTGTAGTTCTTACTTCTCGGACTTGCTGCTTCAAACTCCATCCGACTAATTAAAACTCCTGAGCAATTGTGAGGTTTCAAGATGTCCATAAACTTTCAAGTCTGATGAAAATGGCGGCACGCGAATGTGCCAAATGAGCGATTATCGGCAGTGCTGCACCACAAAGCCAGTGACATAACCACAGATAAACGCATGCCATATTCACGCTGATCTACAAATACCTTCAGCAGTTACATAAGTATCATTATCCCCATTTTAAAGACTGCAAACTATAGTAATCGACTTGCCACAGAGCTGTGGCACAGCTGAGATAAGCAACTGGGAATGCTGGCATGTAGTACTACACAAAATCTTTGTGACAGTACAGGCTGTCTTTGATAGCCAATCGATAACACCGAGAAGGCACCGCCAGCCCATCTAAGGAACACTTACCTAACAGCTAATGCAGGGATCCAGGAGAAATTTAACATGTGGAAAGTAGCAGGGGAGACTGCCAAAGGCTTTGACAGTGAAAAGGCAAATTGTAGCACCGTTAACAAACAAGGCAGTCATATTGAAGAAAAACAAACCAAACCAAATGGTTTGTTCTCAATCAGGTAATTAGAGTTTTTACTTGCTCCCAAAGCACCAGTGCTTCAACAGGATCTTGCATGACTGAAATACGAGGAGATCTCAGAATTTAGCCTTATGGAGCTCTGAATCTCTCACAGTATTTCAAGGAAACTGGCTTATTTCTTCCAAAACACACCATCACCATAGTAAACAGTTAAAAACTACTGAAAGTTACAGCTTCAGCTACTGCTTTTCTTGCTGACAGGATGAGCTGGTTGTTCTGCCTCCTTTACATGCCAGAAACCACCCAAGTTAAACAACTAGGATAAACACCTTAGGAGGAAGTTGGGTCACACGCTTACGTAACTGCCTCGACTTGGACAACAGCCTGTCTAGCAGCCGCACAGAAAGAATAAAACAGCTCCTTTGCATTCAATTCCTCTTGTTTACTGTGTGTTGTCAGCAATATATTTATTATATGTCATCTAAACAACTCTGGAGAGCAAACCTTCCAGCATTTCTGGTATTGTGCCCCATTGGCCCTCAGTGATTTCCAGTAAAAATGGCTAATCTGAAATCACGCTTTAGGTTCCATTTTGTTCTCAAGTGTTATGTTGTGAAAGAGTAAATTCAGAAAACACTCCAGTAACCAGTTCAGTAGTGCGGCATTTATGCATCTATAGTAGAACTCCTAGTCATAGGAGACCAGAACTCAGCAAGACCTCAAGGCCTTTCCTCTTTCCATACTTTCCTCTGGTCGAAGGCAGGATCTGTTTTACCCTTGTCACATTAGCAGACATCTACCAGGACTGTTGTAAGGCTCTTGAACCATAGCAGCGCCACATTACGACTGAAAGGTTGCCTTAGGTTACTCTCTTACATTCACAAGCTTTTCCTGATGTTTAATATGAAACTCCCTTCATACAACCTGAATCCATTACATTTTTTCCTATTGACCAAGGACAGGGGGAAAAAATATTCCCTTAAATCCAGTAGCTTTTTATACAGAGGCTTCATTTCTGGCATCTGGGAGCAAGCCCATCCCTCCAGCGTAGAGCAGAGATGAAATGGGCAGCAGCAGAAGAAACCCTCCGTTGTTCCTATTAAAGCACTGCGCCTTCTGCAGGGCACCTCATGGGAGCGAGCACTAAGCCATGGAAAGCAGGAAGCTCTTCAAAACCACCCACTTCTGGGAGCTAAACCACCTTTCAGCGAGTGTAAATCACACCCTACCAGTGCCCTCTAGTGTTTAAGAGACAGAGCAAACTTCTTAATTCAGCTCGGTAACATGACTTACTTGACACTGTGGCCCTAAACCAGAATGAACTCATTTTTCTGTCTTGCCCAGCAAATTTCCTGCAAGTAAGTTTAAGTCAGTCTAGCAAGGAGGGATGCGTTGCATTATTTATAAGCATTTAGAGCTGGGAAACGCACAAGATGCAGTGGTGCCACCAGGGAAACAAGGAAATAGCAGGCAATGCACCAGTATTTTTCTGCTTCATTTTTCTATTGGGTCCTCACCTTGCCGCCAGGAAAGTCCCTTGGTCTTGCAAAGCTTTGATTACTGTGACAAGTTCCCAGCCTAAACTAATCATTAACAGCAGATGGCAGCAGAAACTACAGCCTGGTGATTTCAAGCCACATTTACTTATAATCCAACTTTGTTCAGTCACACAGCATCCCAGATACAGGGGACCTAGAAGGAGCAGCTCAAATGTCCACCATGGGATATGGGTCTTCATAAAGCCCTGCTATGAATTAGCTCTTGATGCTTCCCAGCAAGACACAAGGGTTTTTATTTCAGTCTGCAGCATTAGAGGAAGCCAATCTGAAAAGGGAGAGGTACAATTTAAAATTGCTGGCAGACTATTTAATCCAGTGAATCCTAATTTAGCACCAGACTAAAGAAAACTGCTGGCTTTGAGAACAGAAAAGAGGAAAAGAGGGAAAGATTCAAGTAACTTTTGGATGGGATGCAGCTGCCAAGTTACATAACATTTCAGAGAGTTCAGACAATTGTTTTATGGCCCATTTTTGTTCTGTAGAGCTGAATTTCCATACTGCAAAGCATGAAAGCTCCTCAAACAGTATCAAGAAAACTAGACCTATGCTCTGAGTAGGAAGACCAGGCTCAAATTCCTCCAATAGGATTTTGGAGGACATCCTGTGGAGGACTTGGCCAAACTCCGAAGGATTCTCTCCGCCTCTCTGTCCCTGTCCCCCTCCATTAAAATACACTGTAAAATTACGAGTATTTTCACTCTCTACGGCTTGCATCCAAGCGCGTTACAGTGGATATTTCCTCCACCAGCATCAGAATGTTGCACTAATCCCACCCTGATCCCAATGCCTTTTGCTGCTCACCAGAGTGTTTGCGGCAGTGACTGCCAAGAGGCGTCAGCCGGAGTAGCGGATGTCAGACAGGAAGAGCAAAGGCAAAGAAAAACTTTGAGCTAAACACAGCGCTGCTGGCCAGGCTTTGTTTCAGCTCAACCATTACACAACCAGGGCAAAAATCACACGCGTCTCCCGGTATTTCCAGCGCACAAAATGGAGGCAGCTCCTCCCTGCGGAGGAGCCCACTGGGAGGCAATGCAGGCAGCGCATTGAGTTGACAGATTACTTCTAAAGGGCACAGTTTAGGCGAGGGATTTTTTATTTTCTTTGAAAAATGCTGAAAATGATTCAGATGAACCAGCTTCTTTGCATGCATTGTACTAACGTGATGCAGCTGTGAAGGAGAGCTAAGCTTACTGCTTGCACTGCTGTTTGCCATTCAAAATATAAAGCAGTAGAGTATTAAAATAGTTTATGAAGAAGCTAACTATTCGGAACCAACATGCTGACATAAAGGTGTTCAAGTCCTTAGTTGCAGCAATACAACTTTAGAGCACATTTAGCAGAAAAGCACTTTTTTTCTGAGCGTTCTAGGACTATGGATGCCTGTTCTATCACTATGACAAAATTTCCAAGCCAGCATCAAATAAATACCTGTAATTTGCTTTTCCCTCTGCTTCACATTCACTCACTCCTTCATACATACATACAATAAACATAGTGGAATCTTTCAGTAAGCCGGGAACTGCAGCAGCTGCCCCAAATACCAAATAGAAATACAAATGTTTTCAGCTTATGAAAATTAGCTCTAGACCTTCTCCTGATGCTAAATGAAGCTACTCTTTTGGAACCAGAGTTATCTTTAAGCTAGAACAAACAGAAAGGGCCACTGTGTTATTGTAACTGCCATTCCCGAGACTGTACAAGCCACTTTGATGTGGGTACAGATCAAGACCACCCTAAAAATAAAGGTACTGAAAACTCAAGACTTTCCCAAGTAACAGGAAAAAAAAGCAAGAGTTCATTTTTTTTCTTGCTATTTTTTCTCTGTTACACCCTGCTGGATACATACTTAAATGTGTGCCTGTTTTCATGTAAGGCTTCATATTTAACAGCAACATTATCTGTAGTAGAGATATCGCCCAATGTTAGCATTTCAGACACATCACACTGCACATTAGCCTCTTGACAGAAGAGGTTACTATCTTACTGCCAGCAAAGGCATTCCCAACAAAGCAAGTAATTTGACATGGATAAAGATAAGGAAAAGTAAGACAAGAGTATCTGCACTGATTTTGTTACAGACTAGACAGTAACATCTGAAACAACTGCTGCAGTAAAAATATACTGAGGGAATGGAAAAAAACAGCTGTATCATCTGGAATAAGACTAAATTTAAATTCCAAAATTTATGAGTTTCAAGCCACAAGCTCACTTACCATTATCCTGCCATCCAAAAAACCCCAAAGCAAACAGTCAAAGCTGCTACTGTAGTAATGTCACCCTCTCCTCACAGCTTTGGAAAATTTCTCCATGGAGACTCAGAATTTCCAAGGTAGGGATGAGACCAAGACATGGGACTGGAACTTCTCTTGGTTGAATTAGATTAAGAGGACTGACTTTATTAAAAAACATAACATCTCAAGCTGAGCAATAATGGTTAATCAATTTAACCTCCCTAAGTACTGGTTTCAGAAATTTGCTTTTATGGGTAGACAAATCAATAGTTCCAACACACTGCATGCTCTGCCCACTTAGCCATTAAACACATTTAAAACCCCAACCTATATTAAAATACTGAAACTAATTAACGTTCTTATTCTGAGGCAGCATATATTTTTCTGATTTCATAACTCAAATTCTGCCAGGAGCTTCACGAGTAGAATAATAAGCTGCAACACAGATCAGTCAAAACTCATGTCAAACTGCTTTATTACATCTTAAATAACATTACATTTTAATATAGTATCTATCTTGCATCCAGCTTTCTTGAAGTACACTGACTTTAAAATTAAATACAAAAGGTGAAGAGGGATACAGGGCGTGGAGAAAGCTCTACAGAGTAGTTTCATAAAAGAGAAAAGGGGAATTCATCCTTTTATGCCAAATCCAGGCCTAACGCACAATTACAGCACACTTTTGTACAGAATGTTGCAGAAAAAAACAAAATGGAGAAAAGCTACTACTGCTGCTAGGGAGGAACATCTCTGGTTACAGTGAGAAGATAGGAACGTTAACAGAACAATCTGCTGTCCAAATGCTGCTTCTTTTAACGTTTTATTTGAAAAGAAAGCCAGGAAAACCTGCTCATTACAAAAGTGACTCTAATCAGATGCAAAGGACTCATCCTGCAAGAGGAACTGGCGGTAAGGAACTGATTTATGAAGAAGATGGTCTAGGTTCCCTCCTCCCACACCCCAGAATCATTGACAGCGATTGTTTGAACAGGCTGTTTCTTTAAAAAAAACAAAAGAGAAACAAAACAAAACAAACACATAGTGATTTATCACGCTACTCCAAAACGTGCATAGCTTTGTACTTGAGTTCTTCGTATGTTTATGCACAGAGTAGCAACAATAGATGAATACAGCGACAATGGTTACAGTTTTTAAACAGGTTATTTCTTTAAAAGAAAAAACATCTAAGGACTTAGTCCAATATGCACTTTTTAGCATTTCTACAGCATGCGATTCTAAGAGTAAACCCACCCAATATGGCAAACAATCAAAAAAAGTTTTTTTTTGTTTAACTTAGAAAGTTCAAGATCATTATTTTCAAAACATTGATTTGTACATCATTTCATACACAAAGAATTGACTCAATACCCAAGTGTAGGATAGGTCTCTTTTGAAAACAGAGATTCCTGGTTGTTGAGACTACAGGGTAGTGTTAGTATATATAAACTGCCCTTTCAAGTGGACAAAAACCAAAGTGGATAAAAACAACACAAAAAAGGGGTGAATTGGGGGGGGGGGGGGGGGCACACCAAAAAACTGCATTTGTTGCCCATAAAAGGTGAAAGGATTCTTTAAACAAGCATTCATTACCTTGTACAGCATGTGCTTGATTACCTTACTTCTTAACATTATCCTATATATGCCATGTTTTGTGCAACAATTATCTGTGATACTAGAAAATAAAATTTAAAAAAACAGGGACTAAATTTACAATGTTAACAACCCCCCAGGATTCTCTGGGCTATGACTCCTTTGTCTTGCTTAATTGAAGAAATGTATTTAAAAAGGAAACTTGGAAAAAATCCTGCTACAAACATGACTAAAATTTGCACGTGTGTGAGATAAAACAAAGTTCTTAACTTCAACTTGGAAACTACAGTGAAAGCTAACTGTTTCACAATTATGATCAAGTTAATCTTCTGGTCATGCTTTTATGATAGTGTTTCATTTTTTAAATTCCCAAGACAAAAGAAAATGGTCCCAAAAGAATACACAATTTCATTTTGCTTACAACCACAGAAATTCTTCTTGGAAAGGTAATTGTGCTCTTCATTTCAGCAACAGGAGAAGGAAAAAATCTTGCCCTTTGGAGCTGGGGAGGATGGGGGTCCAAGTTAGTATGGTCAGACTGGATATGCTATCATTTTTAGTTTTCAACCGCTGGAAAGTTCTTCCAGACACAGAGTTCGCCGCTCTTCTGACACACAGAAAGACATATCATGAGTTGCACTTCAATAAGCTGCAGCGTTCTCCCTACACACTGACACATTCAGCCATTATCTCATCATTTGCAAGAATATCATGTATTTAATAACCCAGATTTAAAACATTGTAGTGTCATCCCTATCCGGAAAATAAACTATGCCAAATAGTTTACTTGTTCACGCAACCATGGCAGGTATTAAGCCAGTAGCCTTATAAAAGCAGCAGATATTTTTCCTCCCCCCTTCCAAAGATTTTCTGATTTGAACTGTGTGTCTGTAGCATCAGTAAAACACCACCATTTATTCACTGGTCAGAAAAGCATCGAGAACACAATGGGGAGAAAAAAAAAATATTCATTAACTGGATGCCTACTTACTTCAGTTCCAAATTTTGAGGAAGCTGTCCCATGATCCTGTTGCCACTGCCATTCCATCATCAGTCACACCTAAGCAACTGACACGGTTATCATGACCAGCAAGGACACCTATAAATAAGAACATGCAACAAATGTATTGCATTGCTTTGAGTATTTCATTTTTCAGTTTAAATAATATTAAGGCATCCATGCTTGAATTAGGCAGGCATACATCCAAAAAAACAAACAAGTGTTGCTTGGATTTTAAAACGCTTTTATCAAGATAAAATGAACCAGGTAAGTTTGCAAGGGAGTAACTTATAGTGCGGCATTTAAGGCTTTTACTTGTCTATTTCTCATGTCATGACCCTCACTTTCTCATGAAATGTCAAGTTACTGCCATAAATGAAAATTCTGCTGGCAACATTATAAGTATAGTATAAACATGGGCTCTTGTATTTTCTCTCCCTAAAGAGGCTGATTAGTATTTTACAAGATTTCTGAACATGCAAGACAAATTCAACTGGATTGTTACAAATGTTTTATCTTTTTTTTATTCAATTATTTTTATTTTGCAATGCTTTCAAGCACAGGATTTAAATACCCACATGGATTTTATTTGCCAAGATTGAGATCTGCTGCAACTCAATTATCATGTCAAGCTGAGACATTTGCATAGATCTACTAGCCTTCCCTCTCAATTTGCACATTCAGTTGGTTACTCTATTGTATTTAAAACCAGACAGACTTACCTGCTCTATCAGCTTTCAGTGTATCCCAGACATTGCAGTTAAAGTCGTCATAACCAGCTAGGAGGAGACGTCCACTCTTGGAAAACGCTACAGAGGTGATGCCACAGATGATATTATCATGTGAATAAACCATAAGTTCCTGATCAGCCCGAAGATCAAAAAGCCTGCACGTGGCATCATCCGAGCCTGTGGCAAATGCATTGCCATTTGGGAAGAACTTCAATTGGGAAGAGGGGAAAGGGAGGGAAGACATAAGATTTCAGATTAATTTCAGAGTAGCTGATAAAACAAGAAAAACTACTGAAAAACTACAAAATACTTTTATGTCTGGCAGACAGAAGTCCAAAATACACAAGATATTTCTCATCTAGGACTCAGGCACAAACCCTGCAGTACTACAAAGCTGAAAATTAGGAAGCATCCTTGGATGCCAAGGCACACTCAATGAATATATTTGGCATAGATCAAGCGCAACAAGAAAGCTGCAATGAAGAGCTCTTCTTTACTGAGATACGGGCAAAACTGACCAAGTAATCAAGAGCATGCACACACTAAGTCCTGCTAATTTAATAACCAGTCACCTTTTGCGTTTACCTCAATGAATCTGAAATTACAGAAATGTCAGCTATTTTCCTCAACTGCAGAAGCTATCAATTAGCGTTGCAAAACTAGAGAGCACAGCACACAGTAGAGGCCTCCCAGCTGAGATGAGGGCAAAACACAATTATGAACTGCCCTCCCTTGCCCACAGCTGCGGCTCGTACGTACACAGATGGCATTGATGTCCGACTCGTGCCCAGTGAAGGTTTGCCGACACATTCCTTCTCTAACATCCCACAGTTTGGCAGAGGCATCACAGGCACCAGAAACAAAACACCGGGCATCAGGAGCAAGGGACAAGCTCATGACATCGCCAGTGTGCCCAGTAAATGTAGTTGTCTGCTGACCAGTTTCTATGTCCCAGAGGGCGCTTTAAAAGAATAATTAGAAATGCAAAAATTAGCATATTCATACATCCATTTCTGTGTCTGATTCAAAGAGCTAGACAGCAATTTTTGATTGAACCTCCGCTTATGAAATTTATACTTCATAAAAACTGATGTTCTATTATGTTACTTTTTTAAAAACTCAAATTTGTAGCATTTATAAAAGCACAATAAAGCACTAAAAAAGAAAAGCACCGCAGGTAGAACAGACATTCTTTGCTCAATTATTCTTCTATATTTACAAAACAGCCATAGAAAGAAGAAATTAAAAAGCTGTCTCTTGTAGACTGTTGTTGTTGATAGAAGTATATGCTATTATACATTATCTAAAAGAGTTTAAAAAAACAGAGGGCAAATAGAATAACTAAGCCTCACATCCATTTATACACAATTTTCTTCTGACACATGAGTAGTTTCATTTTCTAAGCTACTCTAAGGCTGAACGGCCCTGGGATAAGGCTACAGCAAAAGCTGAGTCAGATGTTCTCTTTTTTTTTAGAAAAAACCTTAGTGAGGATGTATGGACTTGTTGACTTTTTTCTCTTGTCTTCAAGCTGCTCCACTTTATCATGAATAAGAAGAATTAAGTCTGTTCCAGTAAAACTTGACTGTGAAATGCCATTACTAACACATCACAATTTTACTGCTTACCAGGTGGTGTCGCCAGAGCTAGTAACAATTTGATTATCATCCAAAAAGCGGCAGCATGACAAGTATCCTGAAAATAAAGTCAATGAAGAAAAAAAATTACTGTTTCATAACAACTGCTTCTTCCTCTTATGCAGAATCAAGGAGCTTAAAATATAATATAGAATTTTAAAACAACTCTTTATAGACCATGCTCAATGCAACCACTACACTAGCGCACCACAGCAGGTTAATCTAACACAAAAAGGGAAAGGAAGGAAAAAAAGATCTGGGATCTACATGTCAAGCTGGAGAGAAGTGCATGTAACCCTACACTGCACACACTAAAGGGGATCCGTGTGACACTACATCCAGGATCAACAAGTGCTCATGACCTTGGCTGCATCATGGAGCTGTTAAAAAAAAAAAACACAACCTACATCTTGTTCAGTGCAGAGCATACGCATTGGATGTCTGCAACTGTGATATTAACAAATTGATTTCAATGCTACTTTGGGATATTTCTGTGCTTTTTATCTACTGAAGGATCACATACCACACTAAACATGATTTACTTCTAGTGATTTAGTTCGCCAAACTCAACATGATTACAATTATCATCTCTACATCATTGTGCTTTATAGAGCACAAACACCAAACATTCAGGTTACAGCAATATATGAAAACCTGTTACAGGCTTATTGGTAGCTTTGCTCAGTTCTGCAACAGAAGAGTAGCCCATTAAAACTGTTCCTTCAAGGATATTTCACATGAACTTTACATTCAAGTGTAATCCTTCAATGTCTCTTGCATTACAGTAAAATTACAGTAAAATTGCCTGTCATGCTAAGGTAAAGATCCATGTTTCCCCAGCTGTAAGTATAGTCTATAACGCTAAGATCAGTAAGCAGCTAGAATATCACAGAAATAATGCTATTAATTTGTTATAGCTAAAGCCTTTCTCAAGATTTTGAAACACATGAACAAGGCCATGTACTGTAAGACAAAGCTGAGGAATCTCTTCAATTCTCCCTTCCTACAAATCCATTTACTGGTCACATCACAGTCATCATTTTGAAGGTCAAATCAGCACTGCTTTTCTCCCTCCACCCAGATGATACATAACTCCTCTAAATAAGATACCTGAAGTCAGGCTTTAGAAAGACAGCTGAGAAGATTAAAAAGCATTAAGCCTGCTTTGCTTTATATTTCTTCTATTCTTCTCCATATGAAAAATCACTAACATACAGCTATGTATTTTGGAGTAACCCGGTTTCCTCCAGCAAGACAAAGCCCACTCAATGTTTCTTCCTCAAGAACTATTCAGGGCTTATTTCCAGAGCCAAGTTGAACGCCTCTAAAGCAAGAGAAACCTGCTTTCCTGCACACTGGATTACACTCTTCACAGAACAAAAGGGATCACAAAGATCACGTGCAGCTTCAGAGCTGAAATTTTAAGAGAAATGCCTAATTGCAGTTGATTCCCTTTTGCAGATTGCAGGAGATACCACTGATTCTACAAGAAAGCAGAAGCCTGCTGATCTGTATGTCAGACTCGGTGCTACTCTGGGACTCTGTGCGATACCAAAATGACTACTAAATAGCCAGTGCTTTCATTTTCAATTGAGTTCAAGAGAGTTCAAGAAGCCATTCAACTTTCAGGGAAAGTTTCCCATGTCATTTGAAGAAAACAAACAAAAACCACCGATTACCAGTCAATAATAAAAGCAATTTCTATTTTCTGTGTTACTGCTGCTGCTAAACTGCACATCTCCCTTATTCTTGAGACCTAAAGAACACAGTTAAGACTGTTTTGTTCTGAAAGAAAAGGCCTGTTGAATTCATCCACACTTACAACTTTTGTTTTTAAGGACTTTCCTGCATCAACTTTTTTTTGCTCATATTATGGTACATTCTGCATCAGTATGCTGCAATTAATCGCTAACAATTCTATTCTACCTTAAAGTGAGCACTGCTTGTTCAAGTGTAAAGGAAAGCACTGTCAAGCTACTACAGTAAATACCATAGCACTTAAAACATTGAAAGCTGGATAAAGTTTCTGATTCCCACAATTAAAGGGCACAAAAACATTTGAAGGGTCTTAAAAGCAACAGTGTACAAAATGATAAAGCTGGAAACAAAAAGAAAAGTTATTTAGAAACCGTATTTAACATAAAGAGAGAAAATTTAGTCATGAAAGTCCAAAAAACAGCAGAGGAATTAACACACAATGATTTTAATATCAATTATAATGAGTTGTTTAACAAAAAGTTATCTAGACTAGACAGTAAAACAGCATTTCAATGAAGCTTTGAAGTACCACAGGTTTGGAAGGAAAACAAACAAGATTTCATCGTGTGCTTCGATGCCTCTGTTCATCCTCAAAACAGGCACTCACCTGTGTGGCCAGCCAGCTCACGGCTGACACGTACATTCCCTTCACGAGTTTTCAGGTTATAAATGGAACAGATGTTATCAAGTCCACCACAAGCCACATAGTTTCCAGAAGGAGCATATGCACAAGTCATAACCCAAGACGAACGCAAGGGAATAGCATGCACCTGAAACAGAGACACCAATTAGTTCAACAAAAACTTGACAAGGAGAGTGCTACCTGGAAGTTGTCCTCTCTCCCTCCCTCTCTCTCTTTAGCCACATATATTTGGTCAAAAAGAGCAGGCAAGGAAAAAAAAAAAAAAAATCACACAGGAAAATGTCTTCGGCTGTTTGAATATCAAAGTATTTTAAGGGTAACTTGCCTATGTATCTTGCAACATCAACCAAAGCTTTAATTAAACCCTCCCATTTCCTTTCCCTGAATCCATTCTAATCAGCAAATCTCATAAAAGCTAAACGGTTTGTTTCAGTGGTCTGCTACCTATAGATTTATTACAGCTTCAGGAAAAGACTGACTTGCAAGTACAGAAAACAAAACTGCCAATTCCAGATTGAAAAAGATACTAATACAGAAATCATGGCATATAGCAATTACTTTGGGTTATTTCTCAGTTGACAAGGTGCAGTGTAGCCATTTAGAACACTTTTGTCTGCAGCCTTGTGTGAGGGAACAAAGACAGAGAAAAGGGTTTATTTCTATTTAGCATTATTACTCTTTATTGAAGTTATGAGTGGAGCAGTATTTCAACGTTTTAGGAGTTGCTGCTTTATCTATTTGTTTCTGTTCCTGGTCTGCAGCACGCTATTTGCTTAAGTGAATTGACAGAAATATTTGCAATGCTGTAACGTGAGCTAAACAAGAAAAGATTGTTTGAAAAGGTCAAATCTGTGCTCCTATGCTCCAAACCACCATGGCTCTGCGTAAGTCTAACTATTTTCATACAAAATGTTGATTATTTCTTGGTCTCTGATGATAAATGCTTCTGTGATCTGAAAACAAATCAAACTAAGTGTTGCACATTTCCATCCATAACACTTAGGGCTGTGATGGAGTTCCTATGCAGATTTCAATGCTTTCTCCAGTTGTCAGAATTTGATTTATGACTAAGTCAAAATTTGTCTATATATGCCTATATAATCAAAAGTCAAGTCCTTTGTATTTACAAAGGAATTTTAATTAATCCTACCTTGTTTGTAGTATAGCTGTCCCAAATTATAAGCTTGCCATCCTGGGAGGCACTGACTAGAAGCCTGGACAGGAAAGAACAGATAAATACAGTCACTGAAAAAAACAGACACACATTCACACACACACAAACACACACACATACACAAAAAAGTCCACACAGGAAGAAACATCTTTCCGATGACATTTGCCTCCATTATTAAGGCTAACATATTTGACATCATTTAAGAACAGTGTATCATTAGCCAATCTGATTATTAGCACTATAAAAGTGATTTTGTAAGTGAAATTATAAAGTGTGCGAGGTAGCATCTACATGTCCACACATTCCAGAAAAGCTCTGCATAACTAGCACTCACCTGGAATCAGTTCCCCAGTGCATTGCGTAAATTTTAGCCAAGTGTCCCCGGAGTGTTCTTCTAGTACGCATTTGAATTCTCCCCACGGGGTCAATGTTGGCTGTGATCTGAAATGAAAATGGGGTTATACACTGAATTTTTCACTCCATAAATCCCAAAGTAACACAGTAAACACATTAAACCTAAACAAGCATTCCAATGCAGATTAAAGAAGTAGTCCTGTATTTTGAATATGCAACTAAAAAAGACATAATCGAAATTTATGCAGACTGATTAAGATCCAAGCTAATAGGATCAAATGTGACAACCAAGCAACACACAGAAATCTGGGGGTCAAAAATGGTTCAGAGATCATGTGGCACCATGTTGAAATTAAAAAATAGGTTAATCTAAGCAGGTCTTATAGCTCAGGCTATAAGGTCTCATACAATAGTGTGACCTTATTATCAACATCTTAGGCTCCCCTGTGTTATTTTCCACTGAGTGGCAGAGATGCTGCAAGTCATCTATCAAAGTACTGCTCAAGGCTACCACGCTCAGAAACTGGGCAAGCATAATCAACATACATATTTACAGAGGAAGCGTTTTGCCACCCAACAGCAAAGAGGAAAAAAATAAATGGAAATAAAGGATTAACTTGAAAGACTTCTTTTCATACCTTCTTCACTTTCTATAAAAAGGACATTTTGTAATTCAGGTTAACCTCTAGTGAAAACTTACCTGAGCCAGGGTGGCATCCGCACATGCTTTCCTAGCATCCTGCAGCAAGAGCAAAACAGAACAAAATTGAAGAAACTGAAAGGTGTTCTATGCATCTCTTTATCCTCAAATTTCTTTTTGTCAAGTTAATAAATTTCCCTCAAAAGAAGTTTAAGGCAGCATTTTGCTTGTCATCCAGGGACAAACCACCGTAACTGGAACATGAACATCAAAAAAACATTCACCTGCATGGTGACTTCACAACCCATTGATTACATGACTACATACCCTGATTTGGTTTTTCAGTTGCTCAGCCTCCTGGCGTAACTGGTCAAGCTCACTCATTTTCCCGTGCTAAAGTTGCACTTCACTGCCACCTCTGAGACGACCAGAAATCTGGAGCAAACAACAAAGACAGCTGCTAGGAATCATAGACTGAAGTTAAAAAGCAAACTGTCACTTCGGTCAGCTCAACATGCACAAGCAATGACTATTTTCCAAAAACTGAAATAAATGATAGTATCTCTGAAATCCTCTCAGAATAATGTGTTACCATATGCTTAGTTCACTCTACTTCTTTCAGGCACAATAAAATAAAAAATGATTTGGACTAATTTCTTTCCTGCTCCCCCTGCCATCTCTTTCTGATTCAGTTTTGCACAAACTAAAAAGTCCATGAATAGAAGAGCAAACTTCTCAGCAGATAATACTAATGCCAGATAGAGAAGCTAGAACTTTTCTGTTTATTTGAAGAAAAGAATAAGCAAGCCCCCTAGGAAAGGACAAGCACTCTAAGTATTTATAAACTGACATAAGAAACTGCAAAATTATTTAAAAATAGTATGAATTATATCTGAAATACAGCAATCATCAGAAATGCTGCTCTAATATCTGGAAATGAAATCATTCATAGAAATATTCAGATTTCTACTTTCTAATTATTCAAGTATCTCTCTCTGATTTCTCATAATGGATTATAAATTTAACGTGTCAGAATAAAAATAGTATTTTTTGAATGTTGAGGGAAGGAGCTATTTTCCTCCCAGTAACTCATTTTCCTAACATCAGTACTTCCCTATTCAATATACATTAATATTAATAAATACTTTTCTCAGAGCTCTCTACGTAGTAAAGTATTCCAAACCAAGAACGTAAAAGAACTATGTTGAAAAGTCTCTTCACGTAATCATTTACATGTTTTTACTGTTCTCTGAAACTCTAAGTATTTTAGAGATGGAATTTTATTTAAGTTAATATCACAAAAATTCCTTTCACACTTTGGAGCCCTTTGCTTTACAGCAAAACTAGGTCTCTCCCTGCCCCCCTCCCCACTCAGTTCCAGGGTCATCTTTAAGCCTTTCTAAGACTCACTGTCCATCTTAGTTCAAAATCCAGTTAAGACAAAAAGCCTGTTAAGAGTGTTTCCTTCTAACCATCTTGCTTTCCTTTGAATATTCTTCTGTTTCTCAAGATCTTTGTTCAGTCTACATTTAAGACAGACTACTCCGCAGCGGGATCTCCCTCCGGTTTACAGTATGAGATCATCACTACCTACAGCTTCTATACAACTCGCCATGTATCATGAAGAATTACATACCACTCCCTTACTGAAGCAACTGACAACTTTAGACACTATTCTTTAAAACATACTGAATTTAGTTTTGAATTCTTACTTTTTATTATTATTTCTCATTCTGTTTCTGCTAAGTTACTATAAAAGTCAAATTCCACTAAGCAAACACCTGCCTCTCCAGATAGAGTACAAAGAATTCAGAGATGTGTTATTCTTATTTCAGAGAAAAAAACCATGATCTGAAACCTAGGTGATCTGCTCAAGGTCATAGTAACTAAATGACAGGATCACGATAAAGATTTAGAACAGAACTCCAGCTGCAGATTTTTCTGTAACTAAACCAAAAACTTACCTACAGCTTTATTTTAAAATAAAAGTGAATAATCTAAAGGCAGTGAAAGTAAAGAAATCCTCCCACAACACACAGTTTACAATACTGTCAATTTATTTCTACCAGAATTTGTGCTCTATGCAAAAATTCCTTCATCTACATAAAACAAAGAGCTTACTTGTATGGAACAGAAAGAGGCTCAAAGAAATGAAAACAAAGACTAGGAAAGAAGTCATATGGTCACCTCTCAAAAACTGAGCCTAGTGGCATCTGGTTTGTATATACTCACTCATTCATAACATAAATGCGCGCGCGCTCTCTCCCTCTCTCTCTCTCTCTCTCTCTCTATATATATATATATATATGTGTGTATATATATATAAATAAAAATATCCATTATTACAGGCAGCAAAGAGTTCAGGGAACTTGTCAACTAATATTGCTCAAGCACTATCTACAGATCTTGACTTTAGTTGCTTGCTATGGCTCATGTTTCAGTATTTCCTGCCTGTTAGTTGGAAGCTAATGTATCAAAATCTTAATGTCTCTCCAAATTTTAATATCTGTATCAACAAGGTCATACTATGTTAAATAAATACACTTTTACCTTTAAGTTACAAGTTAGCCCTCAGGTACTTCAAACAAATCCAAACTCTGATTTTTTTTTTTTTTTTAATCTCTCCTCACTCTCCATACATGGAGAATGTAACATGTTTAGTAGTCCTACTACATTCCAAGTTACAAGAAGAAATAACAAGCTAGGTTGGCTAGAAGTGAGCCACAGTTGCATATCATGAACTGATATACTTTGTTCCTCATCACATTCCAAGGACACATAACTACATGCTAAAGAAGCTTTCTAGGAGAAACACTATACAAGTTTATAACCTTTTTCTGAGTTTTTACTTTAGGTGCAAAGAAACAGTAGCAAATTTCATGCTTACCTCACTTTCCCTTGAATGTGCTACTGTGCTCGCAAAGGGAAGCTTCTCAGAAATAACACATTCACTTTGCTGAACTTGCTGAAGACCTTACCATGGGCTGAAGGGCTTAAACCTCTCTGCTATAAGCCTAATTCTCCTCAAATCTTGTTAACCAGTATAGGTTACTGGTAAGTCTCCTCTTGCTAGGGACAATATTGTGCATACTTGCAAGGTAGTTTGCTATTCTTCACTACTCCAAATTACGCAAGATATTTACATATTTATTATCAGTTT
Source organism: Rhynchotus rufescens (assembly GCA_032273925.1). Classification (NCBI taxonomy): domain Eukaryota; kingdom Metazoa; phylum Chordata; class Aves; order Tinamiformes; family Tinamidae; genus Rhynchotus; species Rhynchotus rufescens. Next base: position 19,123 of record JAVCKT010008160.1, read on the forward strand.
CCCATGAAAAAGTTGCTTTGTTTCCCATTTTCTCCTAGAAAAAAACCCAAGTACTGCCTACAGATAACGTGTTAAGTAACAATAAACTTTTGTCTCTCAGTTATATTACCATCTCTCTGGAAGAATGCTACTGTATTTTGAAATTATTTCCATATATAGTAAAATGTCACAATTCATAAACTATGCCAAAAGGATTTATTATTTCTCTTGTCTCAGAGTAACATAGCTTTTTATTTTTCTCCATGTTTCACAAAACAGGAAAGTTATATATGTGTGCACTCTTAAATACTGAACAATTTTGCATAAGGGTCTGTAAAGAACAAATGAATATAAAGCTTTGTGCATGTACTGTTTTTTGCACAAGGTTTGTTTTTGCTATCCATCATTACTATCAGCAATTAGTATAATCCCATCAAGCTGCTGTTGATGCAAACTTTCCTGTTAATATATATTACTCAAATATGTATGAAACAGCCAGACGAACAGCAACGTGGATCAGGTACATAAACAAAGCCAAAACTTTACAGCCTTAATAACATGATCACATTATGCCTACCAGACAGTCTCATAGCAGGTCATCCGATTAAAAGAGGCTGCTCTAATCTAACAGATACCATAATACCTATTAACAGCAGCTTGTACATTTTCAATGACAAAGTAATTATACGCAAATCACTGCTAATTCCAGTGTTTGGACATCACATTGGCTTTGAAGAGGTTTTTTTGGCATTTTTGTTTAATGAAACAAGATACTGCTTCCTATTTGATTCACATTCATCAGAAAATACAATGTGTGTTCTCTAAACTACCTGATCTGAAATAGAAGTCCTAAAAAAAAAAAAAAAAGAAAAAAAACAAAAACCCACACACCACAAAACTTGACTGAACTGAAAGGTTCTGAATAAGCAATACTTAAACATTAAAAAAGAATATTGAGAAATGCCACTCCGTACACAATAAGTCTGCCCTTCTTTTCCCAAACATGCTCCATAAGGAGTTCTTCCATCCTTGAGAGAATAAATATTCCTTCTAAACTTATTTAAAATATAGTCCCCTGTCCCACTGAGATGAAATGATTTCATCCGTAGTCTCCCTCTGGTTTGCCAGCTCTATTCTTGAAAGCATGCAGGCACTAGTACCTATTATTTAGCAGGTTTCCTGACTATCTTAAAATCCTTACTGTTAACAAAAGAATACACAAACAAAAGCAGTAAGAAATGGTCAAAAACTGTAGTCAGACATGTTTAAAAACAGTCTGAGTTGTTTGAACACTAGAAGAAAAGAATTTCTTTATTTTACTACTTACATCTTCTCTTGCTACAGTAGAAAGCCAACTTCTGCTGTCAAACATGTAAATTCTGAAAGGGAAAAAAAAGAACACAAAAACTAGAATGAGTTTCTATATAAAGAAATAATGTCAATATTTTAAAAGAGTTAACAGTCTAATGCTATCAAAGCACAAACTACTTTTCCTTAATATGAGCAAGCTGGCTTGTCTTTATTAAGAATAAGGACACTGCTTTGGCAATAACACTAAGACAACCAAAAGACATGCTCAGCTCAAGAAGTATTCAATATTCTTTTTTAATAAACTCATGCAACCCTCAGAGTAGTTCTCCCCCTATTTGTCCATTCTACTACAGAGCTCAGGATTATAACAAAACACTGTCCCTCTCACATAAGATTGCGATTTTCATAGCGCTATGAAGCGCCAAGATCTCCACCTTCAAAGTCCTGAAATCATTTCTTCCCACTGTTATTCCTGAGGTATGCCTGGTTTCTAAGCACAGCTAAATATCAAGATATCTAATCTACCAACAGAAGTTACATAAACCTCCTAGTGATGAGCTCAAGGGAGAGCACAACTCTCCCTTTTAGAAGGCTTACAACTGCTAACCATTAAAAATAAAAAGGACAAAATTATAAACTGACAGATTAAATAACCCACAGACCCTTTCAGTTTGAAAGGTCACAATAATTTAATATAGACAGGTTTCATGGAAAAGTGAAAAGATTTCTTCTTAGAAAACCCAGAACACTTCTCCTTTGACAGCTCACAGTAACGACTGTAATTCAACTCGAGATCTGAAATATTCACAACTGCTTTTATGTTCAAAACAACTTTGGTATATCTCTATCATACTATAAGACAAGGGCTACGGGTAATGTATATGGTATATACAGCTGGGTATATATCTTTAAGCTTGCTGTGTCAGGGTTGGGAAAGATTATTCTAAACATAAAGCAGGAATGTAGTAAAGCAATCTTAAATCAGAAAGCCCGTCCAAAGCATCATTAATTTTAAACTAAAATGCTTACATGCAATGCAAATGTATTTGTTTGTATAATTCACTATTAGCTGGAAAATGTACAGACCACTTCAGTGTCTTCTATGAAGTTTAAGCTACTTAGGATATGGGTCATCCTCATCCAAGCTCATTTATAGGATTGTGATTATGAAAACAGCATAAGCAGTTTCGGTTGTTATTGCCAGAATACCACACTTCAACATACAACAGTAACTCGTATTTGTAGGCCAAGTTTTCCACCCCTCAAAAGAAACAAAGACCTGATGCAACCATTTTTGGTTCAGAGAAAAAAGAAAAAAAAAAAAAAAGATCAACTATACCCAGCTTTCAAAAGTCTTGACAGAAAAATTTCTCCACACTGTAGACACAGTGAAATCTACTTGCTGAAAAAATTACCTGAGATGTGAACAGGTAAAGGTATGCTGAAACACTAACAGCACATGGAAAACAAAACAGCAAAGGCCAAAACACACACCATTATTGTCCTGTGCTGCACCCTCATTAACGCAGGAGAGGTGTTGCAGATTTCATATGCCTTCTGCAAAAAAAAAAGAAACAAAAACAAAACAAAAACAGGAACTACTTTAACCAGTCTGAAAGAAGGGTAAGAAAGCATAACAGCAAGCTTGTTTTCCCAAGTTACTTTTGGGGCTTTTGATTGTTTCTTTTTTAAATCAGGAAAGGTTTCAGTCGAAAAAGCATCCCGTGATGCCTGCAGAAAGCAACCACGACATTGAGATATTTGCAGTTCTCCACTACAGATGGACCTTGTTTAAGAACAAAAGTAGACAAACCAGGTAAGGAATTAGACTTGCACTGTCATAAGCGTCTTTGTTGTTGTTAAAATATATTCTGGCAAAAGTAACACAAGCTACAAGCCAGCTCATATTTATCACACTACAGTACTGACTTGGTAAAGAAAGTTCTATATATAATGTCATAACATTGTCTTAATCAGCCCTTACAATGCTGCCTAGCTGAAAGCTTGTTCTCAACACCAAAAATCAGGATTGCTAAAACAGAAGAGAATGAGAAATACCATAGGACATTAAGTGCTGTTTAAGCGGTTAAACCTTTACACCAAAAGGCCTGGGTGCCAGTCAGCCCTCCAGACTGTTGTTGTAAGTGTGCCCAAATATATTTGTGTCCTCAAACTCAAGCAGTCTTTTGCTCCAAGAAAAAGGCACAAGTTGGGACTGATAAACAATACAGTAACTCTCAGAAGGCAAAACACATTCCTAGGTAACATTCCCCTACCAGAGACTCACCCTGACTGCTCTCACACTAAAATATTAAAGATGTTGAGATAGTTTTGCTGATATGAAAATCTCACCTGAAAAATCTCATTCACAAAAGAAACAAGTCCTTCTACAAAGTCATATTCTGGATGTTAATTCCCACCTACAATCCTTCCTAAGATTTTAAGAAAGTGATCTGTATAACAAAAGGTCTAGGCTCTCACCAAACAGCACATTTTTTAAAGTACCAGGAGAGGGCAAGAGGATGACATAATAGAGGAAAGATTCTAATAAAGAGCAGGTATTTTACAGTAAGATATAGATGTTTTGACTCAAAGCAGTTTAAAAATAGATCTCAGTCAAAACAGGTAAAAAATAAACCCCAAAGCTTTTATGTCAAAAAACACCCTCACACCACACATTCTGTATTATCGTTAATGTAAAATAACAATTTTCAAATGCAACATTTTTTTCTTCTCCAAAACAACAAAATAAAACTCAAAAAATATGAGCAGCAAAATCCTCAATGCTGTAATACAGTGATGCAATATGCTGCTGAGACTCACCAACTCCAGCTATCTCTCTTTTGCATAACCTGCCAGGTTGTGCTCATTTATTCAAATTTTCTAGAAACGGCAGCCTCCCCACTCCCTGTGTTGAACAAGCATTTGAAAATAACCTTTTAGGATAGTTTACCACTTTCTCAAAATAGAACACTGATCAGCAGAGAACAGCACTCAAGATCCAGGATCTTGGTGGGGACACAGGCTTGTAATAAACGTCTCTGTGGTGAATCGGCCAGTCTCCTTCTGCTACCAACAGTGAACAAATTCAAGCTGTTTTCACAGAAGACAGTGTCTTTATGTTGCCAAAATATTCAGAATTCCGGAAGCTAATCCTATGACCTACATTTTTAAAGTCATACTGAGGCAATATTTAAGCATATAAATCTGGACAGTTACAGGTCAAATCATTAATCCCTTCTAAATGCATCTCCAAGCTGCGTATGCTATTAAATGTCTTAATGTAAGTATAGCACAAAATGTGAATAATAGATTATTAGAAGTTTAACAGACTATTAAGACCTGTATTCCTGGAGGTACAATGTTTATGACCGTTCTTATGAAAACTTTGAAGTGCACTTATATTAATACTTCTGCTAGTCGGGTGAAACAAGTCAAAGACTTCCTCACTACATTATCTTCTTTTCTGAAAGAAATTCACATTTATGACAGTTATATCATCTCTTGATAAGCGACGGGACATGGGAGATGACTTAATGGTAAGAATAAAAAGTTATTAAAATCTAGCATCAGCTTTTAAACTTATTTATTGAAAGTGTCAAAAGTCAATACTCAAGTTTTCATTAAATTCTTCAAAATTACCCATATGCAATATACTATTACCTATAAGCAATATACTGACAAACCACATTAACAATTATCAACATGCTCATGGATGCTTTTGACTGTCTCTAGGGTGATATAATCCTACTTCTTGATCTTATCGCAATTCCAAAAAAAAAAAATAAAAGACAAATCAAGAAAATTTAGAAGCTGCTAATGCGTATATTTCTAACTATATTTATTCTAAAATGAAAGTTACTGAAAAATATCACTTAAACCATGAAGTATCATCTTACATAAAAGGAAGCAATTTTCTTCCTTGTCACATACTATTATTCTTAAAGTCCATGATTACTATAGTTGTTTCAAAGTCAGAACACTTCTGTCATAGAGCATTATGGCTCTTGTGTCTATTATCTATGGATTAATACATATAATGTATAACTTGAAACACACATTTATGGGCCATTCATCCACAAAATTCCAAATTAGTTACTTTTGGGTTTCAAGGAACAAGAAATGCAGTTCTAACTAAATTCTCAGCCATAGAAGAAATACAAACCACTGTTTTAAAATTCTATAAGCTACTACCTGAGTAGCTTCTGCTGACTTGGAGCAAAATCCAGGATTTTGTAACATGAAGCACAATTAAATTGCTATAAGCATTAAGTGAGCTGTTCTTGATCTTTGAACAAACATCACCTTTGCTGAATGGACAGCAGTGAATCTGTCTAAGTCTTCAGCAGTTTACCACTTTACAAAGAATGCACAATCAGAATACCAAGCATATGTTCCAACAAAAACACTTCTTTAATTAGGAGGGTGTAATTATTTTTAGTATCAACGATTTCAACAGGCTATCACATCTACTATGTTTTCCTAGGCTAACAGAAAAAAATTATCACCACCCCAAACATTTGTTAGGGTATCCAGACAAAAAAAAAATTTATATATATATATATATATATCTTATTCATATATATATATATAAGATATATATATCTTATTCATAGGGAACAGAACACATTAAGTTTAGTATTATGCAGAAATAAGTTCTGATGTCTTATGTACTGAAACTTACGTTATGGATTTCTTTTTCCATTTTTAGATTCCGCATTACTATGCTCAACACTAACAGTTAACTAAAAATGAATTAGCAAATAGCTTAAGTTTGAATAAAGATAAATGGAACAGAACTAATTGTGTATGTGGCAAAAAAGATTCACTGCTCTAGTCTGTACCATGGAGAGACCTTACCAGAAATTATTTATCTTGTACATTGATATCACACTAAGAAATGGTATTGACCAAAATCCTCAAACTTACCAAGTTAACATTTCTGCCTGCCCTTAAGAGTTGCTGTATCAAAAAGACAATACAGGATATTTGTACTGGAGTTACCAAGATAGTTAAACTGCAATTTAAAGTGAATAATTCCAATCCATCTGTGAAAAATGTTGGAAAACTGTTTAAAACCTGTTTCAAAAAGATTTCCACTTAGATTTTGAACACTTAGATTTTGTTCCTCAAAAGTAAAAAAAAAAATCCACTCAGCTTGTCAAATTATTTTGCAAATAATTTTAGATTACCTCTAGTACTGACATATTCCATTAAATCCTAAAATATCGTCAGGCTGAACACAAAGCAAATGTTAGACTTCAGAAGGTTCCCTAACCCTGGCCCCAGAGGAGCAAAAAGGGTCAGAAGAGCAGCAAGGACATAAGATTCATACAATGAAATTAGCAATTCACTTGCTATAGTTTCACAACCTCAACTTACTTTCTGTACAAGAGAAAAGTAAAATCTGATACCTACAAAAATTTATGTTGCAATTAGGCCTAGTGAAACAAGAAAAAAAAAAAAAAAAAAAAGGAGCACATAAGGCATTGCTTTCCTGTCAGTGATGTCAACTTCCTGGGTGTGGTTGTTTGCCTTTCTGGAAGTAATACCAGAGCCTGGCAACATTTCTGTAGTTCCCTCTACTCAGTATTGTTTGATTTCAGAGTAAGGATAAGCAAAATATCAGTACGAGTACCTGGATTGGGAAAACATTCACAGTTACTTTGAAAGGTGACATGCAGGAGTTTCTGGAGCTAAATATTTTGCTTTTAGATTTTCTCTTTTACTCTGAAGATGGGAGGAAGAGGGAAGATGAGCTAGAAAAAGCTGTTAATGACAAAAATTTTTACCTAGTTTTTAACTGCATTACAGAAAGCTACAGGAAAATACATGTTTATTATGTGAAACTCCTGTTTACCTTTACAGACCCAGCAAGCAGTACTGCAATTTCCAAGGAGAGAGCAAATACATATTCTCATCTGAGGAAAAAATTCATGATAAACATAACTGGCAAGAAATTTTAAGCAGATCCTTCTGTTCCCCCAACCACTGCTGAACTTACAGGCTGAGCTTTTAGATAAAAATATTTTTAATGAAAGTTTCACACAATCTCCTTATTGCAATGAGTGGCATCTCTCATTTAAACTTAGTTCTTTATTCTTTTAATCATGCTCTTTACCTTTATCCTGCTATTTTGCTCCCTTTTCAAGCTGTACATAATATCTATGAATATGATTCTGCCTTTATCTATGAAAGCATTAAGTTGCATATCATCCTGCCTTTAGCACTGCCAAGTACAGAACTATCTCATGTCTTATCTCCCTTATGCTCCCTCAGATCACCACCTTCAAATATTTGGCCTCATTTTCATTTAGCCATTAGGAGGATTCCAAAACTGACAAGGTACAGAAAAATCTATTTTTAAACCTCAAGTTCAACCAAAAATAACTATTCCCTTTCTAAGTCTGTGACTACTATCAAAAATATAATCTAAGAACACTTAAACTAAAACATTTAAACTAAAAGAATTTAAAACAGGTCTATCCAAATATTCAAGTCAGTAAGAAAACTCACTCATCTTGGTATTAACCTACACAGACTGCATTCCCCCAAGTGAAACAAAGTTCAGACTCACAAGCAAGTCTAATATTAGTTGATGCACAGCATTCATATATATACACACGCTTTAAGCCTACACTGAGTTTCAGATTTTGGAATTAATTTAGTCCTCAGCAAAAAAGGGCTATACTTATTTGAATAACCTTTCATTTATCTTGAGTGCAGACATGGATGATTGTCATAGACCAGCTGACAGCAAGTAACCTATTCATTAACCCAAAGTCAGGTCTGCTACGCACCTGCAACCTTTTGTGGAGCAATCCCTTTTTAAACCTGCTACAGCCACTTGTATTTTTTGCTTTCAATAACACTCAACTTGTCAATATCTACACAACTGAAGCATTTGCTGCATAATTGCTTTCTCAAAATCTCATTTTGCTTCTTGCTTATTCCTACCCCGCAAAGCTGAAGAAACATTTCAGTAACAGTAAAATTTATGTGCCATCTTAATTTAAAAAAAAATTAAGAACAAAAATAATTTCAGGCCTCTGATGAAAATCCTAGACAGTATTTAGAGTCATTATTTCCACAACTCACTACATATTGTACTTTGTAACAGCCTAAATATGTATGGTACCTTACATGCACAGATTATCACACAGACATCTGATTACTGGTAATAGTGAGTATAGGATACGCGAAATATTCACTACTAGCTGTTTTTCAGACAACATAAATAAATATTATATCCTTACTCTCTAGACTGGTACAAGAAACAAGTTTGGGAGACCTGGAGACCTATTGGGAAATGCAAACATTGCTCCCTTCACCCAATACACTCAGGGTTTCAACTGGCCTTCCAAACAAGCAGAAATATTTCATTATATTGCAAGAGAGTTACATGCCACATGACATCATATACTACTCTATAATAAATTTAGTAGCTTCAAAAAGCACTTAAACGAGATGAATATCGTGTGCCAAGATATTCATTATAAAGTACGTGGCCTAGAAGGCCAATGTTAATAAAGACAGACTAATAACATATCCTCTCTTGGCGTATTTTTGTTCAAAGACTAATCACCTCCTGTACTTAAGATTCCTAGTGTTTTAATAAAAATGCAGTATTTTGCTTGGAAAGCTTTTTCAGAATGTTCCCTTTTTTCGTACTAGGAAGCCTTCCATGGAAACTTGAAGCTTGAACTTGAAAATTGATTATTTTGGCATCTAAAGAACAGGTACTGCTAGTTGCTTGCTCAAGCTTTTAAAAAGCTCTTAACATTTTGTTGAATTACTACCAGTAGACTCAAGTATCTAGTGATTTCACATGCATTTCTAGTTAGCAAAAAAAACAATTGCCCTTCCAGAAAAGCCCCACCATACTATAATACTGTGAAGAAATAATGTATTAGATGCTATGTTCAATAGAAATATAGGGGCTTGAGGATAATTTTTTTTTTTTTTTTTTAAACTAGTACTAAGCTAGTACTAGTTCCAACATTATTAGTGAGGAGAAAAGAAATACCGAGTTAAATCTGTATTCTTTTTATTTGGAGATAAGCAATCAAGAGTAACACTTAAAAATTTACTTGAAATTTTACTTAAACCTTTCATTCAAGATAAAGTGGAAATTACACTATCCCAAGCTGGTTAGCTCCAAGGTTACACATCTTTTCTAATATAATCAGTAACACTACATTGTAAAAAAAAAAAAAAAAAAAAATCAAATGCAGCATAATTATAGGCATTTGAAGCTAAAAAGAAAATTCACCTAAACTTAATTCAACCACTCAAATGCGTGATTTTTTCATTTCCACTTGCTAATAACAAACCAGTGCTAAACGACAGTCTTGAAACAATATGTTATGCCATATGGCTAGAACTGGATATTAAAATTGCGAATATCAATTACCAATCCACTAATACTGAGAGCCAAAATCCATGGACAGTAAGAATTTAATCCAATTCAGCAACTAAAACACCAGCCAAGCCTGATATACAGGAGACCAGAGGCAAAGCTACAGTAGTTTGTACAGAAAGGAAGCAACATCAGCTTTACTAGAAATACTTCTATTTGCAAATATTTTTATTGCAATTTTATTGCAAAAATACTACTTAATAGAATGCAATGTTTCTTAACACTTATCTACAGCAATAGACAACATAAGAATCTGAAGTCTGCACACTACAGGTTTTACATTTACTGGTATCTCATTTCACATTGAGATTGAGAAATCACAACCAAGTATGACTACTAAGAAGCAACAGTTATAATTGTTCCTTACATGACTAAACTGAACCCTTCATAACACCAGGAAGTTACTACATACTGCAGCCAAAAACATCTTGTTTGATTTCAAGAACGGGCAAACACAAAATGATAAATATTTTCACTAATTAGAATATCCTTGAAGTAAGTGTATTACATGATGGGGTATCAACACAAAACATGGTAATTCCAGGTTAATTTTGAAAAAATTTAATAGTCTAAGTACACTAGATTTAATAATTTTAGTTATGAAAGTTGTAATAGCTGTACAGTGCTGTCATCTAGATGATGATCTGAATAATTCTACACTGTTAAGTTTTACACACTTTATACAAAACTTTACTGTTCATCTTCACATGAAGAAATATGTTCTCATTAAGTCCAAATAACACACTTTCCATTTTCTTCAAAGCAAGTGAGCAATTTTAAAACTGTTCCATTAGGATTTACTTTGGATTTCTAGCTTAACACAGTCAAGAGCTTCACGACAGGATGTCTGCTACCTACTGACCTAAGGACAAAAGTATAAATGCATTTATCTTATTCAGTACAGGATCCCATTTCACCCACCCCCTTCCTGATCCTGTGGTAAAAGGCCAAAGTACTACTACCAAAAGACTGCACGGCTAGTTTCAAGTTCAATAGCACATTAAAAGTATCAACAAACAGAATACACATTTTTTAAAAACATTCTCTTTTATTATTTTTCTGAGAAAAAATTGTTAATTTCAGGGTACTTTTTCTTCCTCCTTCATAAAACAGAAGCCTCAACTGCAAATTAGCTCGTTTCCTGCTTTCCCTCTGTACTAACTACAGATGGGTTAATACAGTAAAGAACAAATAGCTAATTATATATAAAGTTACAGATAAACAGAACTAAAAGCCTTGGTATTATCAAAGGTTTAGAGTTCATTTGAATAAAAAAGATATCACCTAATCAAGTTTTATTTTTCTTGCTATGACAGTGTATTATTTTAAAGCCTGAGAATGGAAGTGTGGTATATCAAATTTGAACTACAATACCTAAATAAAACAGCCTGGTTAAGAAGGATGAGTTCTATAGTAAAATATCAGAACACATGTAACTGAAAGTCCAGTTTTTAAACTATACTAAAAATGGTATCAAAACGATTATAGAAATCTCTAGTATTATTTTAAAATGTGATACCCTGACAGATCTGGATCTGTTAATATGCTATCTATATATCTTACCCTTTACCATATAGAGAGTAATTAACTAAAATATTCCAATAATTTCAGGTCAAAAGCAGTTTTAAAAGACTGCACAAATCACAAGGATTTTTATATTATAAAAAATCTCCCATCTGCTTCAAAAGACAGTCTAATATGGGGTCTGACAATTCCTGGGCTGCAACAGAATCAGCAACAGTACACAGCCCCAGCAGCAGCTTTGCATACCTGTGCTCTAGATTTTAAATATTTCTCAGCAACATGCCTACGGAAAAACAAAGAACATTTTGATGACATTGAGCAGGCACTGAAAGGTAAAGTAGAAAAATCATGTCACCCTTTTATCCAGTAACAGCCTACATGAACGTTTCAAAAAAACTATTTACTCCTCCCACCCAGTCTCCAACCTGGAGAGGCTCACAAAAATTAAGAAAACCCTGTAGATTTCTTATAACAGTCTTGCAAATGGTCCTCCCACCCGAAAAAAAGAAGAAAGCAACCAGAAGCAGAAAGTAAATCTAAAGAACAATTATGGAATGAGATCTAGCTGGCAAGGCTGTGGCGAGGAGGAGCTGAAAAATGAGAGCTGCCTTGCTGCAAACGCCATCTTGTTGCAGTTACTGGGCCCGGGCACAGAAGGATCCATTCATTCACAGCAGAAAGAAAATCAAACACGCTCCCTGGCTCATCTGCAGCCACCAAAACAACTCCACTGTTACCATCCCTTCTATTTCTCTTCTCCTAAAGGATGCAGAGGGTGAAAATGCACTATATCTAAGATGACTAATATATTACACTTCGAACAAGGTCGGTTCTAATGCACCGTCTTCATTTCCTCACATACTTTTTATATGGACATCGATAACATTTCCTTTTGATTCACATCCTTGTGTTTAGCAGAACAGTCTAAAATACATGATAAACCTCCCACAAATAGGTGCAGACATTTTACAAAGGCTTCAAATTCTTTTTTTTTTTTTTTTTTTTTTTTAAGCTTTAAGATTTAAAAAACGGCTTCAAGTCGGGCTGACTATTCCCAAAAGCTGTTTCAATCATTTAAGCCTTATTTTTACAGTCCTTTCTCCCTATTTTCCACTCTGAAAACGTGGCAGTCCGTATCCTAGAAAGGATGCCTTATTTAAAATAAGGACTCCCAACTATGACTTTGTTAGAGAATAATGAAATATCACATTCGTTAAAATTTCAGGTCATCTTCACAAATGATAAATTGACATCTTAGAATAACCTCTATATCATTCTGATTTTCTTCTGGACAGGATTTTTTAAATAAAATGTCTTGCCTCTTTCATATTTATACACAAGACTCTATACTTCTTCATTTTTATACCAGACTATAAACTTAAAATAAAAATCCTACACCTTAAAATCCCCCTTATACAAGTAAAAAAATAAAAATAATAAAAAATCTTTTCTATGATAAGATTGGTACTGAAATACCGAATTAACATTTTAATAATGCTTATGAGAGGGGGAAAAAAAATCCCCCCAAAAAACAAAACCCATTTTTTACTGTAGAAATGACATCCATTATTTGTTGTTACGGCTACACAAAAATATGCAGCACCGTAATAGATGGGGAACACGAATATGCAGGCTCAACACATCCTCATCCCCCATTTTTAACCAGAAAAAAAAACAGCATTTTCCGCCCCTTTCTGCCCCAGGAGCAGCAGCAGGAGCCCAGCCCAGCCCCAGATGCTCCCTCGCTGCCTGAGGCCGCGTCTTACCCTGCTTGTCTCACCCCTGCCTCCTCTTAATCAGTTTTCCACCATTACAGCCGAGACACCATTGCTTTTTCTTCCATCTGCCTCCAGAATCTCCCGCTGCTGGCTCGATCCCTCTGGAAACTCACCTTTTTTTACACCTTAACACACAAGAAAACACCCTAAAACCGTCTAGCATCGATCGCTACAGCCTAATTACAATAATAATTAAAAAAAAAAAAAAAAAAAAGGAACCCCGCAAAATCCGAGGTCTCCTCCCTTTTTCGCCTTGAAACCTTCAAGAGAGA